>JAUUDW010624313.1:0-11559 GCA_032361385.1 Panulirus guttatus
ACCTCCCCCTCAGCATATCTCCTTCCACAACTCTATTTTCTTTTGAAAACCACCAACTTTATCATACAAGTTGAGAACATTAATATCATTGCTCTTCAGAGACAAATTCAACTTATTCAGTTTGGTAATAGTCTGCAAGATATGCCACTTGAGCAAGCCAAGTAGCATTTTCAAAAAATGTGGCAAAAGGAGATCCATGTTTTGATAAAAAGGAACCTACCTCATCTTGCAACTCGAACAACCTGGCGAGTATCCTCCCTCTTGACACCCAGCCCACCTCTGTGTGCAGTAATAGCTCTGTGTGCTCAGACCCTATGCTTTCACACAGTCTGTGACACATGCAAGCATTAAGTGGCCTTGACTTTATAAACTTGATTACTTTGACTTCATCATTCAATATACCATGCAACTCTGACCTCATTTTTTTTGGATGCTAATGATTCTCTGTGAATGATGTATTGTCTACCTCATACCATGATTCTCCTCCTTAATCCATGCAATGGGTTCCTTCACTTTCCCAGTCATGGATGCAGCAGCATCTGTACATACGCTAATGCAAGATTTCCAGCTCAGCCCTTGTTCTGAGAAAATGGCTTCCCCAGTTATGTGTTCTAATTTTTTGCAAAAAAGTACTTGTTCATTTATATCATCTACATCAATGTATTTGAGTCTGTCCATTGATGTCAGTCGCTTCATCAAGATGAAGTGAAAAAGACTGGCTTGTTTTCAGCTTATTAACAACTTGATCAATAATATTTTTACTCCTTTCATTTACCCTTCAAGAACAGTTTGGTGTGACAGAGGAACAGCCTTTAGTTGGTCAGCCGCCTTTTTATTTGGCATTTTTTTAGCCATCATCACTGCAGCTGGCAATATCAGTTCTTCAGCTATATTAAATGGCTTTTTAGCTTCAGAAACTAATAAAGATACAGCTAAGATGCTTCCAGAGCTTTGCTTGATCTTGTGGAGGCTTTCTTAATTGCTGTCTGGAAACACTTAAAACCAGAAAGTTTTCTTTTAAAACACTCTGCCGGTTTACCAATATGACACTGATGTTTTGTGTTAAGGTGACGTTGGAGGTAAGCTGGTTTCATACTAATGTTGGCGAACCTCTCCTTACAAAATAAGCTCAAAGCTTCCGCAGGATCAGAATTCGTAGAAGTAAATCCAAAAAGCACATAATCTTCCTTGTATTGCCCATATTTAGGTAGATCAGTTTTCTTTTTCTTCACAGCTGCTTGATTTCCTTCATTTGCATTGCTGCTGCGGCTGCTACAGCTATCACATTTTAACCATCTATCCATATTTCTTGCTGTTAAAGAAATAACTGTGTGTGTAAGCTTACATGTAAATTTGAAAAAGATTTGTTCACACTTTCTCTCCTATGATGAAACTCAGTAACTCAAGCGAGGAGTTCAGCACTATTCCTGTACGCGTCCTATCCCTAATCCCATCTCCCCTCAATTTCTTTCTCATTCATTTCAATTCTTACTCTGTTCTCTTGTCATTCACTTAAGTTGGAAACTGGATAAGTGTTGTGGTTATTCAATTATTCTACATTCTTAAACAATCAACCATGTATACATACACATGCTCAGTAAACTTACTGATCCAAAATGCCATATGACCTGCATGTGATACAGTTTTAACGAAAACAATGCATTACCTTCTCACATACCCTTTTGAACAATGCTGCGTACCCCCAGGGGCACATATGACCCAGTTTGGACAACATTGTCCTTGGGTATGTTTACTATCAGCTTCATTCACCTTTCTCATAACATTTATGCACATCCTTCTTAACCTCAATGGTGATGGCCATACACTTCTCAGCACCATTGATACCTGGAGAACTTAAAAGATGCACTGGTGGTATGATGCACGGGGCTAAACACTTACATTATAGAGTATACAGCAGCACAAAATACTGTAGCACTCTGTGACTATAGAATGTATCTCTTCCAGGTGTTCATGTGCTTTTCACATGGCACTGGCAACACCTCACCACCATGCTGCCAGCCCTGTGATGACTGCTTTATTCCAAACTTAAATCCACATTGCGTTATTCTAAAATGTCGTCCATCAAACATGCATTAATCAAGACAAATCTACCTTTATCATATATTTCCTGGTATATGTACACTGTAGTTTTTCACTGGTTTAATATTCGGTACTGTCTTACCAATAACAAAACCCCCTAATCTCCATTAGTCACATTATCTGAACAACACACTTATGATTTATGAGACCATTTTCAAGAACCTGTCAAAAAAAATAAAAAGGTCCCTGTAATCAGAAACATCACTTTGTTCTTCAGAAAGCAGCAGATTTGGCTGCCACTATAATATCTTAAGAAAAACATGACACATGTGCCTAACAAAGTATCCCACCATGAGTAAAAGGAGAAAAACTCATTAAACTGGAAAAAACATGTATCCAATTATATCTCTGACACCCATTCCCTCCACGAACTCCCATCAAGGGGTCGCCACAGCAAAAGAATCTCCACTTATTCTTGTCCTTACGTGCCCCCCTCGCATACACCATTATATGCATTCTCCCACCATTTCTCTCCCTCCAGCATTCCCCACCCTATTTGCCCATGTCATATGTGGTTTTCCCTTCACAAAAACCCCTTTAATTGTACTATCGTACACTCTCCTTGTAAACTCCCAATCTTGCATTCTTTCCATATGCCCAAACCACCTCAAAGTATTGTTTCACCCATTCTACCTCTCCAAAATTCACTTCCTTTGCATTCCTTGCCGTACCACATATCTCATACACCCTTGTGTTTCTTCATTTCATCTAGTCACTCTACATGCTTTTCTCAAATAGCTCATTTCCACAGCCTGGATTCTTGACCTTTGTCCCTCATTCCGCATCCATGTTTCTGCTACATAGGTCAGGGTTGGGAGGACTGAGCTTTCCCTTAATCCTTTCTTCACTTCCAGACTTACACCTCTACCCTTCATTATTTTACTAAGGACCCAATGATTCTTCTACCCTGTATTGCTCTCTCCCTTATCTCTCCTTCCATATCACCACACCCATGACAGCTCCCATATACTTAATTCCCTCACTTCTTCCAGTCTTTTTCCCCTCACATCCACAGCACATTTCAGTGCACTTTCTTATGTCACTCTGTATGGTTTTACAAAATCTATACTTTCACTCCATTTCCTTTCAAACACCATTACTTTACTTTTACTTGCATTTACCTTCAATTGCTTATGCTTACGCACATCATAAAACACACTTTCAGCCTTCTGCAACTCCTATTCACTCTCAGCAAACAACACAGGATCATCCATAAACAGGCTTGCCACTTGCCACCATATCACTGCCACACTCCATCTCTGCACCCATTTTCCCTAGTTTTGCTTTCATCTCTCTTATCACTCCATCCATATATGTATTAAAAAGCCATGGTGACATCACACAGCCCTGCCTCACACCTACAGGTATCTCAGAACTTTCGCTAAGCTCTCCATCCACTCTTACACATGCATTTGCTGCTCAGTAGAAGGCTTTTACACCATCCAGTAGATGTCCCCCTCTACCTTATATCCTTAACACATCCCATAAAGCATTCCACTAGACTCTGTCATGCACTTTCTCCAGATCCATAAAAGCTGCATACAACTTCTTACCTTTCACTAAATACTTTTCCATGATCATCTTTACTACAAAACTCTGATCCACACATTTCCTACCTTTCCTAAAACCCCCTTGCTCTTAACTTATTCTGCATTCAGTCACTTCCATCACTCTGTCAATTACTATTCTTGTGTATACTTTTCCTGGTGTACTTAACAGACTTATTCCCCTATAACTGTTACAGACATCCAGAGCACCTTTTCCTTTGAATAAAGGAATGATAATAGCTTTCACCCAATCCTCAGTCACAGCCTTCTATTTCCATGCTAAATTACATGCACTTTCTCCTCCATATTTCAGCATTTCAGCTGTAATCCCATCCACTCCAGGTGCCTTTCCTACCTTCATCCTCATTGTTGCCCTTCTTACCTCCCTTTTTGGACTTTTATCCTCTTCCATCCTCCATACCCATGCATGTAACAACTACTGCCTCCCCTTCTACCACATTCATCAGTTCTTCACATCACTCTTTCTATCTTCCTTTCACTTTCTCCTTTTGATTCAGCAACCCCCCTTCCTTAATTCTCACCTCAACATTTCCATTCTTACATTCACCCCTTTCCTTTTTTTACATCTTTCCAGTATAGTTTCTTATTATCCAGAAACTTTTCACTTCCTTCCAAAGTCTTCATCTACTCTTTCTTTTCTTTCCTCTATCAGTTTTTTAACATTCCGTTTACATATTTTATTTTCTTCCCTCCTCCTTTGCTAGTACAGTCCTGTTGGGCAGTCTACCATATACATTTTCTTCTCTTCCACAACATTTCTTATCTCTTCTGTCCACCATGCATTGCCCTTTTTATTCCTATATCTCACTACATTGTTTCCAGCTACTGATTCTACAACCTTTGATAGTATTTCCCTAAACATTTTAAGCACCTCAGTCACACATGACTGCATTCCTGCATTCACTGCATTTCCATCTAAACTTTCAGTTACCTTCCTTTGATACTCCTTGCATTTTTTTCTAATTCATCTTCTCGCTTGCCAACACTTTTACCTCTCCATTCTTCCTTATGCCATACCTCTATTTCCCTGATCCTTATCCCCATAAGACCTTTGAAATGGTCAGAGTCTCCAAAGAATCCTCTCACAACTCTAGCATCTAGCTTGGCCTTTCTCAATCTTTCATCCACTGCCACATAGTCAATCAAAGCCTTTTGCTTCTCTTCCATCATTCCTCATCCATGTATATCTGGATCACCTTGTGCTGATAAAAGGTGTTTGCAAGGAATAAACACCATTCCGCACAAATATCCACAAGATAACTTCCATTCTCATTTACTCCAGGCACTCCTAATTTACCAAATATCTCACCAGTTTCGTTACATTTCACTTTCGCATTCTTTTCACCCAATAAGAGCACGTTTCTCTCATTCTCAGAACTTTTTCTACTAAGATTTTTCTCATTAGTCTTATCCTTTTGCCATCATACTATGTACAGCTAAGTTGCTTTTGCAGAATTTTATCGTGCACCAGTCTTTACACTTTTTTGCTGATTTACTCATCAGAGAGTTTCTTTTCATTAATTTACCTTTTACTACCCTTGGCCCTCCTTTTATACCTTCGTGTAGATCAAGTGTCCACATTCACAATCTTTTCACATCAGTTCTTTCCATGTGTTAGTACTGCCTCAGTACTCAATATTTCATTGGAAAATCAGTTTTAGATGTCTGTACTTAAAAGATCTGTTTCATTAGCATACATTGGCAAGGTTTTCACATTACAATTAAACATAACTGTCTTTTTATTTAGATATCTATATCTCTGGCGCCCATTTCCTTTGAGATCACCTATCAAAGGGCTGGCTAGAGTAAAAGTGTCTCCACTTATCCCTGTCTCCCTTGCATACGCCTTTCCACACGTTCTTCTACCATTTCTCTCCCTCCAGTACTCTTCCATTCTGTTTCCATATGTCATAGGTGGGTTTCCTCTTTTACCAACCCCTTTAATCATACTGTCATACTCTCTCCTTGTAAACTCCCCATCTTGCATTCTTTCCATATGCCCAAACCATCTCAAGTATTATGTTTCACCACTCTGCCACTCCACAATTCATACCCTGCCTTACCAAATCTCTCATACACCCCCTCTTTCTGTCTTCATTCTATCTAGTCATATCACATGCCCCTCTCAGATAGCTCATTTCTACTGCATGGATTCTTGGCCTTTGTGACTCATTTCATGTCAGTATTTTAGCTGCATAGGTCAGGGTTGGGAGGACCTTAATCCTTTCTTCTATTCCATACTTACACCTTTATCCTTCATTGTTCTATTAAGGCACCCAGTGGCTCTTTCACCCTGGACTACTCTTTTCCATATCTTTCTTTCACCAAACTTACCCAAGATAGCTCCCAAATATGTAACTTCAGTCACCTCTTCCAGTCTTTCTCCTCTGATATCTGTAATATGGTTTAGTACACTTTCTTCTCTCACAGTGTAAGGCATGAAAAAATCTATGCTGTCTCTCTGTTTCCTTTCAAGCACCATTACTTTACTTTTACTTGCATTTACCTTCAATCACCTACACTTAATCACATCATGAAATACATTTACAACCTTCTTTATTCTCAGCAAATAACACATACTGTATCATCCACAAACAGGCACTCCACTAGTCACCATACCTCACCACCAAACTCCATCTCTGCATCCCTTTCCCTTGTTTTGCTGTCATCTCTCTTATCACTCCACCTATAAATATGTTAAAAATTCACTGTGACATCTGTCAGCCCTGCCTCATATCTACATGTATACTAAAACTTTCACTCATCTGTCATCACTCTTACACATGCATTTGCTCTGCTGTAGAAGGCTTTCATACCATTTAACAGCTGTTCCCCTACTCCATACATCCTTAACAAATCTCATAAAACATTGCACTCAACTCTGTCATGTGCTTTCTTCAGATCCTTAAAAGCTGCATACAACTTCTTACCTTTCACTTGATCCTTTTCAACATTCTCACCACAAACATCTGATCCACACATCCCCTAACTTTCCTAATACCACTTACTCCTCACTTTTTCTGCATTCAGTCACTTCAGTCACTTCTTCAATCAACACTCTTGCATACACTTTTACTCTTTATCTGTCCATATCTCTGATGCCTGTTCCCTCCAGGAATTCCGTCAAGAGGGTGGCCCTAGCAAAAGACTCTCCATGACTGGTAAACTCTAGTGCTGCTTCTTAGTCTTTAGTGCCTCACCCTTAACAGGCCACTGGCATAGGGCAGCTCTAGCGCTGTATTTCCAGACTCCAACTTAATGTCCCTGTCGACTACATCTACCTAATGGTCTTGTTTAATTTTCCAACCTCCTACTTCTACCTAATGCTCTTGCCTATTGTACCTATTGTAATATACCTATGCTTTTCTTGGTTTACTTAGCAGACTTATTCCCCAATAATTGTTACATACATCCTTAGCATCTTCTCCTTTTATAAAGGAACAAAGAAAGCTTTCACCCAATCCTTAAACACAGCCTTCTGCCTCCATGCTAATTTACATATCAAAAGCATCCACTGTATCACACTCTCCTCTGTACTTCATCTTTCAGCTGTAATCCCATCCACTCCAGATGCCTTTCCTACCTTCAACATATCACCCTTTTTACCTCCCTTCTTGCTTTAGGATGATGCTCTTGTATCCTTTTCCTTCCATCCTCCATTACACATGCATGTAACAACTGCTGTCTCACCTTCTGTCACATTCATCAGTTCTTCAAAAATCCTTTTCCCATCTTCCTTTCACTTCCTTCATTTTTCAGCAGCTCTCCTTCCTTAATTCTCACATGTACATTTCCAGTCTTACATCCAACTCTTTCCTTTTTCACCTCCTTTTAGTACAATTTCTTATTTTCCTTAAATTTTTCAGTCAACTATCTTCCAAAATCTTCATTTACTCTTTCTTTACTTTCTTCCTTAACTTTCTTCTATCAGCTTCTTCACATCCACTTAGACATTTTATATTCTTCCCTCCTCGTTTGCTGAACTTCCACTGGTACATTCTTTTAGAGCAATATATCATATACCTTTTTCTTCTCTTCCTCAGCATTTCTAATCTCATCCTTCCACCGAGCATTTCCCCTTTATTCTTATATCTCACAACTTTGTATCCGACTGTCATTTCTGTAATCTCCAACAGTCCTACTCTAAACATTTAAGACACCTCATTCACACATGACTGAATCCCTGCATTTACTGTATTTTCATCTGTACTATCTCTCACCTTTCTTTCATACTCCTTTCATTCTTTCTGATTCATCGTCTCACTTGCCAACACTTTTACCTTTCCATTCTTCGTTGTGCCATACTTCTACATCTCCCAGATTCTCACATCCATAAGAACTGCAAAATGTTCAAAACCTCCAACCAGCACAACATGTCTCAGCCTTTCATCCCATCTGTCTATCTATATCTCTGACACCCTGACACCCATTCCCTTTGGGAACTCCCTAAAGGGGCTGGCCACAGCAAAAGAGCCTCCATAACTGGTTAACTCCAGTGCCACTTCTGAGCTTTTATTGCCTTATCCTTAACAGGCCACTGGCAGAGGGCAACCCCAGCACAGAGTTTTTAAAGGCTCATATCTAATGTTTCTACCAACTTCTTCTACCTACTGTGTCTACCTTATGTACGTTTTATTCAGTACCACATAATCAGTGAAACTTTTTGTTCTTCTCTTGCATCATTTCTCATCCACTTATATCTGTGGATCACTGCTAAAAGATGTTTGCATGGAATATACCCTTCTCAGCTCAGACATCCACAAGATAATTCCATTCTCATTTACTTAGGCACTCTCCATTTACCAGCTATCTTGCAGCTTTCTTCACATCCCATCTACCTATTTGTATCATATGTTACAACCACCTTTCTTTCCTTCTTAAATCCATTAATACAGTCATTCTGATTTCTCTAGAAATTTTTTATTTCATCCTTACCATGCATTATCTTCCTATTCACAGGTGCATATGTCATGATAACTTTTTTTTTTTCTTTTCAGTAGTTCTTAAAAAATTGTAACTGTTTGGCTTCTGCTTCCCTCTCTCTGATGAGTGTGCTTCCATGCTGTTGTCCTAGCAGAAGGCACTAAGTTAATATTTATATTCTTGTAACCTCACCATTTTCTGTCTGCAACCATACATAATAATTTTACTTTCCCATTTGCAATCACATAGTTCGCATTTGAAATTTATAACTTATCTTTTTCATTTACATAATGTAGTGTACTTTTCTAGTCTTTTTCTAATGTGTTCACTGTTTCCTGCTTAGCAAGACAGGATGAAGGAGACAAAGAAAGGAATCATTTGCTCACATCCACTCTTCAGGTGTCATGTATAATGCCTTGAAACCAGAGCTCCATGTCCACAGCCAAGCTCCATAGACTTTTAGTTGTAGTGTGCACTGACTGTTTCATATACCACAGTTCAGCTCATGGACAGCACATTGCTCCCTGTAAACCACATCACTGAAATTCATTCTGTCCTATGTGCACCACACCTCTGCCTGCATGGTCTGGTCCTGAATGTTTAAAGCATCTTTCACTTCATACTTCCACATCCTTATTCATTTTTCTTTTCTTGTTTCCTCCACCTCTGACATGTATACCCTCTTAGTCAACCTCCCTTCTTTCACCCTCTCCATATGTTCAGAACATATCAGCACATCCTCTTCAGCTTACTTCCATGCCTCTCTCTTCCCTTATCATTTCTTACTCAATCAGTCTTCCTTACACTACATATTGTCCTTAAGCATTTCATTTACAACATATCCAACCTTTTCCTTACATTTTCATGTAGGGTCTATGCCTCGCATCCATACAACACCATCGTAACTGCTTTCAAAGATATTGATCTATGCCCCCACAGAGATTGATATATCTTTCCACACACTCCTTAGTACACCTGTAATCTTACCCTCTTCCCCTTTCCCCTGGCTTACTTCAGCTTTCCTGGTTCCATTTGCTACCTTGTCCACACCCAGGTATTTAAAGCACATCACCTTTCTCCAGGTTCTCTCCATTCACATTCACACTCCAGCAGACCTGTTTCTCTACCCAGCTTAACTGAACTTTTATTCACATTAACTCTCAACTCTCAACTGACCCAAACTCTGCAGTTTCTGACTCACATCTGCCACCAGAGTTGTGTCATTAGCAAACAGCAACTGACTCACTTTGAACTTCCTCCACCCCTAGCACACTGTAGACCTTCCCCCTTGGCTGAGACTCTTGCATTCACCTTTCATTAATATATCAAACAGCCATGGTAACAT
This sequence comes from Panulirus guttatus, assembly GCA_032361385.1. Lineage (NCBI taxonomy): Eukaryota > Metazoa > Arthropoda > Malacostraca > Decapoda > Palinuridae > Panulirus > Panulirus guttatus. The sequence goes on from JAUUDW010624313.1 coordinate 9,937, forward strand.
TACACACCCTTTATGCAAACCCACCTTAACCTGTGCACCTCTTGTCCTTTTCACATGAATGCCTTACTGGCTTGATGAAAACTCCACTGTCTCAAGTAACTTTCTTCCAACGCCTATATATATTGGTAATGCCTTTCACACTGCATCTTTATCAAACCAATCATGTGCTTTCTCCAGATCCATATACAAAACATTCTTTCCCTTTAAATATTTCTGACAAAAGTTTTTCAAGGCAAACACCCGATGCACACATCCTTTACCACTCCAAAAGCCAATTTGTCCTCTGCAATCTGATGCTCTGTATATGCCACAACCCTCTTAATTACCACATACCAGGTACACTCAGCAAGCATATGCTTCTGTAATTTTAACATTCATGTTTGTTCCTCTTGACTTTATGGAGTGACATGATAAAAGCACTGTTACAATCTTCAGGCATGTTTTTTTGAGCCATACATTCATTAAAAGTCTTTACTAACCAATCAGCAACATTCTCACCTCTTTCCTTGAGAAATGCAACTGCAGCCCAATCCAATCCGGCCACTTTGCCATGCTCCAGCTCACACAAAGCTTTCACCAATTCCCCCCCCCCTCTCTGTTACCACTTTTCCATCTGCTCCTTTTATTGGTGCATCTATTTGTTCTCTTGTTCTTACACGATTCATCTTCCAAAATATTTTCTGATTCTCCCTAAAGATTGCTAATACTCTTGAGCCTCTACTTTCATTTGCCCTCTATTTTAGACTTTGCACCTTCCTCTTGTAATCCCTTAATCAGTCTCACTTCCTTCCTGGAGATGGTGCCCATACAACTCTCTTTTCTCTCACTAACAACATACTTCCTCACCCATCACTTACTACTCTTTATTCCATTCCCACATCCCACCTTCCTTATGACACATACTTGTCTCATATGTAAGCACTGCTCCCATAAGTACCTCCCATTCATCACCCACTCCTTTAGTTTTGTATGCTCTAACCTTTTGTCATTCCTTACCCAGGCTTCGAAGTTTATCTTTACCCAAGCCTCTTTTCCTAGCTCACTCACTTTCACTACCATTTTCCAGCCCATACCATATCCTCTTTTCCTGAAGCCTTTATAAACTTTGACCTTTGTCTTCACCAAAAAATTAACAGGCTGCCCACCAGCTGCCCCTCTCAACACAATAGCATCCAAAAGTGTCACTTTAGCAAATTTGTCAAGTAATACAGAAACCAATAAAGCCTGCCCATGATCAACCCCACTCACTCCTGTACACTTATATATCCCTGTTTTCTAATGTACCCAAGAAATTAGCAGTTTAGTTATGCATTAAAGCAGCTTTGTATAATGAGTAATTTTGTTTTGTTGTGTTTGTGCATATTTAAAGAATAGAATATAAGTTGCATACTGTGGTTTAGACCATTAGATTTAATTCTGTGATATTAAGGCAGTAGGGGTATGTCAGAGAAAATATGGGTGTAACTTAGATAAAGCACATGTAGAAAAATTTGATGGAACCTATGAAAACCCTACTCAACGTTCCCTTTTTTTTTTCTTTTTTTTCATGTTAACTGAGACGGCACGGGCAGCTGAGGCCCTAATCAAGGCCATCCCATTAACGCTATATATATATATATATAT
>JAUUDW010624324.1:0-11559 GCA_032361385.1 Panulirus guttatus
AGGACCCAAATTCGTCGCAAGCAGAGGGAAGTTCGAGAAGCAACCGTCCCCCTGGATTCCCCACCCACCTGGTACAATACCCTCCTTAACTCCCTAACCTCTCGCATGTCTACAGGAAAGGGTCATGGAAAAGGGACGTGATTGCTGCCAGTATCATCATCAGGTATGACTTTGCTTGGGAGACTGGCATCCCTACCTCCCTCAAGCAATGCGCTTGTCCATCATGCAAAAGACCCAACAGCCACACCCTTGTCCACTGCCTTCTAAAATGTCCCCACACACAACACTTCCAGGACGCCTGCGGGACCACCACTCCACGACCCCCTGACGGAGATTATGTAAATAATATTGATGTGTTTAAGGAATATCCCAACTTCCTTAGGATTTAGTAAGCCCCTTTGTTATATCTATATGTACTCGCGACACTTGCCAGATGCTTCTGGTATTATTGTACAGGGGCACCTAGAGACAGCACTAGGATCCTGATTCCTCTATCAAGGAATAAAGTATTAAAACTGAACTGAAATTGCAAACACTTTGACTTATATCCACAAATTCAGAGTGGGACACTGAATAGCTAAAATGAATGAAGTTCTGCCTTAACCGTGTTTACGAACATCCTTGAGCACTTAATATTACACAGGTTCTTCGTAATAAAACAGGTTGAGCATTCCTAATCTGAAAATCCATAATCCGAAATGCTCTAAAATCTGAAACTTTTAGAGTAGTGACATGACATTACAAGTGAAAAATTCCACACCTGGCCTCACTTGCCCATGCTGGCCTCTAATGCTCTGTTGGCGCCAGTTTGTTAAAAACCATTGTCACCACCGGACCTACATGCATTATTCACTGTATCTAGTATCCATCAAGACAAATGTGGAAAACATGATGGTATGGAAACAAACGGGTTTGAGCTACGACATGTCTCAATGTTTCAACAGTTCATCGGTCTTCCTCAGGAGACACTGATTCCAACATTCGGCGGGACAGTGTGTTCCCCAGCAAGTGATGGTCGCCCAGTCGGACGCCTTGGCGAGTTGCTCTCTGATTGGATCGCTTGTCTTGCTGCCTCCACTCGTTCACGGCGATCTCCGCTGCCTGACGTGACCAGCAGATGAACCCAGACCTTTGGTAGCGACGTAAGGCCGTTGAACGGTCGAAACGTTGAGGTATGTCTCAGCTCTAACCCGTATGTTTCCATACCATCCTGTTATCTCATTATGCATATGCAAATATCAAAACATCCGGAAAAAATCAAAATCCGAAACACTGCTGGTCCCAGTTATTTCGGATAAGGGATACTCATCCTGTACTGGTTTAATGGTTCCACTACCTACTGTCAACAATGATGTACCGTAAGGACTAACGTACTGCAGCTGATATTTCACTCACCTAACACCCTGTCAGAACTACGACATTCACACAGTTATTATATTGAATATTAAGGGAATGTAAATATTACCACACTCAAAGAGCTGACGTATTATTTTACGAACACAATGAAAGCAATCCAAACTCAAACAGCTACCACACAGCCCTACTAACACAATAAGTTTTAACACATAAAAACAACGACCTAAAGCCCTACTAACACAGTAAGTACTACACATCCAAACAGCTAATCAAATGGCCCTATTGGTGAGCAGGTAGTATCATATCCAAACAAGTACCATATGATCCAACTACCACATGTAGTACTATCACATTCAGTCACAACAAAATAATTAAAACAGCTAACACAAGGTTCTAATAACATAGCAAATATCAACACATCCAAACAGTTACAATACTGCCCTACTAACACACCAAGTATTGCCTCTTCCCAACAGCTATCACATGGCCTGCTAACACACCAAGTACTACCACATCCAAATAAGTACCACATGACCCTATCAACAAAGTAAGTACTACTACATCCTTGTAGATACCACAAGGCCCTACTAATACAGTAAGTACTACCACATCTAACCAGCTTCCACTTGGCCGGACTAAAACAGTGAGCACTGCCAGACCCAAACAGCTACCACAAGGCCCTACTAACCCAAACAGCTACCACATGACCCTACTAACACAGTAGGTACCACCACGTCCAAACAGCTACCACATGGCCCTATTAACATAATGAGTACTACCACAACCAAACAGTTACCACATGGCCTTACAAACATAGTAAGCACTACTTCATTCAAACAGATATCACATGGCCTTACTAACAAAGAAAGTACTACTACATCCAAGCATATAACACATGGCCCTACTAACAAAGTGAGTCCTACCACATCTAAACAGCCATCATAAGGAACTACTGATAGAGTGAGTTTCACTTCTTTCGAAAACTAACACATGGAAACACTAACGCACTGTGTAAGTAGTACCGTTCTCGAAAAGTTTACACACAGAACTACCAACACACTCACTCTAAAAGTGCAAAGCAAATACTGAAAAAAATAACTTTATGCATTGTACCTACTAGTCCACTGAACTTATCAATGCACAGTACTTATCAATGCACAGTACTTACCAGTGCACTGTACCTATCAAATGCACTGTACCTACTAATATAGTGTACCTACAGATGCACTGCACCTCCTAATACACTGTAACTCTTAATGAACCGTACCTATCAATGCACTGCTATTATTATGACGATGCAAATGAGAGTAACTACAAATGCATCAAACTAAGTAAAGTGCTGTAGTAGTGTGCTGGTACTACTAACACCCTGTGACTACAACGAACAATACCTACTTACGCATTCACACTACTAACGTAGATAGTACAACTGCCCGGGAGAGGTGCGTGACGCTAAATGTAATGGGAGAAATTACCCCCATTTCTCTCCTTTCACTCTGGTCTCACGAAAGCTTGTCCAGCTAACTGGCCTTGTCTACGGCATTACACTCTGGTCAGCATACTCAGGCCAGCATATTCTGGTTAGCATATCCAGGTCAAGCTATGCTTACACGATATGCATACTCAAAGCCAGTATATACTCTGCCAGCATATATTGCCGCCAGGTTCCTCACCATACTAACGCCAGTGAATACAAATTAGAACCTGTCACCTTTTAGTGAGCTATCCATCATAGCAGTTCAATTTACACTAGTCCCGTAACAAGTCCAGAGACTAATGTGGGCGAAGGAGGCTACCTCTTCGTCTGCTCCTGGCGCTACCGCGCTAACGCAGGAAAAGGCGAACAAGTACGAAAAATAACACCTCATATAATTGCACTTGGTTACCTACATCCTACCGCCACATTGTTATCCATTCACATACCTTAGGCTGAGAATAGATAATCATTGGACGAGTGGGCCTAATAAATCATAAACTTGATCAATGAAAAGCATATTCTTTATCAATTTACATAAAGTTCAAGTCTAACGATCCGATAATTACCGAAGAAATAATAATCATTAGCTTAACTTTCTCAATATGGCGGTACCAATCCGTGACCACGAAGGCTAAACCCCTCCCTGGGCATGGCACGACCACTGACCACGATGCCACGACAACTGAATACGACGAATCACGACCACTGAGCTCAACGGCGATCCTATGGCCCTATCCCTTCACCACGACGGTACGTTCTTTGAGTAGGGCAGAACGACCCTTGAAGCATATGGCGCGACCCTTGGGTGTGATGAAGTGGCATCAGACTTGACGCTTGTAAAAAAAAGGAGTAAGGCTGCCGGGCATAAATAAAGTGTAGTAACAGACCATCCCACAACAGAGGACAGATGGACAGAAGCGAACGAAAGTAGCCTGCATTGATCACAGGTAATAAAACTAGCGAACAGTGGACAAACGGAAGAAGCTTGGTGCAAGGGGGATAAATATTAAGAATCTCTATTCCAAGTATGGCAGATATGAGTAGTTAATAGATGGAACCTTACGTATGTATGTATAATACCTTCAATTCCTAGTCAAAATGGTAAGGAAACTCATTTGCTGTACAAATGATGTGTATCAAGTTAACATCGCCTAGGAGGCTATGAACACAAGAGACGCTTCTTAGTCACGACACCAGCAGCAAGAAGCCTACAGCTGCTGAGGGAGAGCATAGTACCCATGCGCCATGCACGGTGGCCGACGTCAACAAACAAAGCAACACAGCCCAATAGCAGGCGGTCTGCTCTAGCTATAGAATAATTGCTGTTACCACAAAGAAATAAAGAAGAGCCTAAAGAATTCGTAAGAATATAGACGTAATTATTTTAGTAATATGTTTCTTACGAATTCGTAAGGCTCTCCAGAATCTCTTTGTGGTAACAGCAATCATTTAAATGTTTCTACTGAGGTGAGAGGGATGCCTACCAGCACGGCACCCACTGCCGAGTGTGCCATGCCCTTCTGTGAATTGTATCTGTGACCTCGCCAGCTCCTGGCACGATGGTGAAGCCGAATATATATATAACACTGCCTGCTCCAGGCCTGGCATGTCAAGAGAACCGATGAAGACGAAACTGGCAATAGATAGGAATGTGACTGTGTTTTCAGATGAGGATTCACATGCCAACCTTGTCCAGGCAAAACCAGTCAAAGTTTCCAAGAAAAAAAATTATGAAAAGGGAAAACAGGCGCCATGATAATGCTGCGCAAGAAAATGTTATCAGTTTAATCTTAATTTCATGCAGGGGACCGGCCATCTGTGAGATCAATGCATGGACATTACTGGATATTATCCTCAATGAAATACCCGTGTTTTGGAAAAAGACACAGTACACGACGCATGTAAAAGAACTGTAAATCTGTATAATATTCTACACAATACTGCACACTATCGTAAGAAGACTGTACAAGTGATATAAGTAGGGAACATCGTACAGTGATGTACGAACAGAAAACTGTACAGTAGTGCACACCAGGTGATCGTGTGACGGAGATGCAATTAACAAGCAACAATTAACCTGAAACAATTTTGATGTTATCAGCGGTAATAACATCCCTTGCACGACGCCTCCACTACGCTATTATTAGCACACTTACCCTAACTATACAAGAGGACTGAAGCCGGTTACTATACCTAGGCGTCTCTGGTATGATTTTGTATAAAAATCAGTTATCTTTTATCATCATTCATTCGTTCAGTGCATGACTGTTCACCTGGTGGCGACACTGGAGCATCGGAGAAAATATCTTCGGAGTCTGTTCGCAAATACCGATCTTTTTATTCTTGATTTTGTAAGTTACGAAAGATGAGCTATTTCCCGATATATAACATGATAAGGTATCTCCTTATATTAAGCAATATTAAGCAAGATAATGGCATCTTCTCAAATTAAGCAAGATAATGTATATGTCTCTATTAATCATGATACGCTATCTTTTTCATTAAGTTATCTCGTTACATTAAGATAAGCTATGTCCTTACATTAAGCAAATACGATATTTCCTCACTTCAAGCAAGATCAGTTATCTCCTTACATATGCAAGATAAGCTATGCAATAAGCAATTCCTGTGAAATCTATGCATGGTACAAGGGATGCCACTAAAGGGGCGATCCCTACAGTATTCCTTTCTGTCATTCAGGGAAAGCAGCCGTCATGTGGTGAAAAGTGAAATCAGCAGTGAAATCAGAAGGTGAGACGATGATTAGTCGCGTTGCTAATCATTGTATGTATTATAAGCTCAGTCTGTACATGAGCTGTGGACGCTGTCAGTCACTCAGGGGCGTCTGTCATATCATCAGATAGGGTTACGTTTCACTGGGAGTCGTACGAGTCTCACCCTGGCCTGTGGCCCTGATGAACACAACAAGCATTAACATAACAACGGCATCCGCCCTACCTTTTTCCTCCAGCAACAACAACAGGACCTGACAACAGGTACGCGAGACAGGTCACTGGTAACAGGACCTGGATGGCTACAGGTACGTGAGGCAGGTCACTGGTAACCAAGATCAGGCTACAGGTACCAGCAGCAAATCACTGGTGTAAACCACGACCGTATAAACACAAGATCGTTTTAGTACGACCCTTGAACGGCCAGGTCATCATATCCACGGGTCGTCCCGCGATACCGTTTTGCCCAAGTGTCGTCCCGTCGTACTCCAGGGTCGTTCCGTCGTGCTCAAGGGGCCAAACAACATTGCAGCTTTAACACCTTTGGATGACCTGATGTTCCTGTTTCTAAATCGTGTGGTAGGTCCCCTCAGGCAGGTCCTCCAGGCAGTTCCTCCAGGCAGGACCCCAGGCAGGATCCCTGGTAGGTTTCCCTGGCAGGACCCCAGGCAGGACTTATCATTGCCCCACTAACCCCTGCAGGTCTCGTGTGATATCTAGAATCACTTGTCCGTGAGACCCAATCCTACAACGTGTTTCGTAATTCCTCTAATAAACTGGAAACGCCAACGTTCGCGAGTGACTGGAACATGCCTGCCTCCTCGCTTTCACTGACCACCACCTTTCACAACAGAGGGACGCACCATCTATACACCCTCCTCACTACCACTATCGTGTTCATTACGATTGAGACATCACCATCATCTTCACTACACTTATGGGTGAGGTTGAACGTCAACTTTACTACTCTTACAGAACAAGTCAAAGGTCATCTTCACTATAAGACGCCTCATGCCTCCTCGAGTCTCACCAGGGTCCCTCCAAGTTCCCACCAGGGTCTCTACATGTTCCCACCAGGGTCCCCACAAATTCCCACCAGGGTCCCTACAAGTTCCCAACAGGAACCTTACATGTTCCCACCAGGGTCCCCAACTTCTGAAGCAGAGACTCCCGGACAATAAAGACCTCAGCTGCCAATTAGTGAACACTGCTGCTTTCACTGGGGTGGTGGTGGGGGGGGGCGGTGTGTGTGTGAGAGAGGGGAGAGCGACGGGTGAGAGGGACAGCGTCTAAAGGAGAGGTCAGGCGGGTGGACAAGAGATAGCGACATCCGGTCAGACGACGCCACTTGCCACAAAGACTCGCTCCTGCCTCACCATCCCTATTACTGCTGGCCTCTTTTTGAGCTTACACCTTAGCTATCATCTGGCCCCATCACGACCTCCCCCATCATCTGGACCCATCACGACCTCCCCCATCATCTGGGAGCCCAGATTAACTTTATAACTCTCTCTGCCATCCTATGGACCCCGGAGTATCCTCACAACTCACCCCAGGATTCCTCCTCACTGTCTGTGTGTATATCCATGAAGGTGTGTTGAGGCGTCCTGCCGCCAGTCCTTCACTAATTCATTACCTGTTTAACTTCGCCACTCACGCCCACCTTTATCTTCTTTACTCGTGTCCCCCCGAACTGCTTGTCAAGGCCTTAACTATCTTACTTCCTCCCCCCTAAACCTCACCCTACTAATCTCCCAATCTAACTTTCTCCTCTATTCCTCCACCCACACTCATATTCTCCCCATACACAAAGCTTAAAACCCATCGGTATACACCCCACATATTCTCATTTTTTAGTTCTCCCAGAACAACTTTTTCGTCGTGACGTCTATCAGTGCAACAATTTAAAGAACAGAACCTCTCAAAGCTTGAGATAATGGCGGAAGAAATACAGATTTTGATAAGAACGCGTGGGTTCATTAGTTACCTAATCTGATTGGCTTGGTTCTGCGTCCGGCCGTGACATTAGCCTGGATCACTCTATGTTCACTATAATCTTCGCTACATCCCCCGTTTGCACAATCCCTTAACTCTAATAAGCTATATTCTTGAAGGTTCTTCTCAACACCCTCGTGAATACAATACCCTAAACTATTTTAAGTTACTTCAGCCTAGCTTTGATCATCTGGTGTTCACAGTACTCTTCTTCTCTGCAAAAGCCATCATCACTACACCTTCATGACTGCTAGGGCCATCATCACTACACCCACATGACTGCTAGGGCCATCATCACTACATCCTCCATACCACTAACCTCTGAATTAACCATTTCGGGTGAAGTCAACGGTTACCTTTTTCTACAGACAGACAGACAAACACAGACGCAAAAACACACCCTTATCAATATGCAAGTAGATCCGGTTTCTGATTCAATGAATGCACACATGGTAATACAATGGTAATTAAGATCTTCTCATTAGCATGTGCATACCATGAACTGCCATGGATTTCTGGGGACGTCACGTGGGTTTATGAATTTCAGGGGGTTTAACTCAATCACGTCAGGAAGGTAAGCGAGCAAAGAGGACTTGAGAAATAGAGTGTGGTTGACTGACCTGATAAACATGAGAGTGTGCACGGACAGCATGAGACCCAGGCCCACAGTGTAGGCGTTGAAGTAGCAGAAGGTCTGGGTGAAGGGCCAGTCGCCGTGCACGATGGTCGCGATGGCGATGGGCATGTCCAGCACCGCCACCAAGATGTCCGCTATGGCCAAGTTGGCTAGGAGAAGGTTGGTCCTGGTGCGCATCCCGCGGTGCCTGGCGATCGTTATGATCACCATGACGTTGCCGACCAGGGCAAGCACCATGGACAGCGCCAGAAACACTGACAGCGTCACCACCACCCCGAGGCCATAATCGATGGAAGTTTCCGGCCGCACGGGACCTGTGCCGTTCCCGGCCGACTCCAACAGTCGGGAGAGCTCCTCCTCCGTCAGGCAGTCCATCCTTCCTCCGTGGCACAGTGACGCAGACGATGACAGTTAGGTGAGGAGGCTTGCAAGTGGGTGGGAGGCGTCCTCCTGGCCTACAGGTGGGTGGAAGGCGTCCTCCTGGCCTTCAGGTTGGTGGGAGTCGACCTCCTGGGCTACAAGTGGGCGGCCCGCCGTCCACGTGGATGGTGTTGGTTAAAAATGGGTGAGGAGACGCTCCGGTAGACTAGAGCTGGTGCGTGAGGAGTCGTCGAGTCGTCTACATGGGTGGAGGGGTTGGGGGCTGTCCCCCCCCATGTTAGTACTAACCCTGTGGGCTAGTCGCTATGGGAAGCCTGGGATCTAGTGTTGGTAGCCACCTTCAGCACCGACACTACACCCACACCAATGTCAGCACACTACACCCACATCAATGTCAGCACACTAACACCCACACCAGTGTCAGCACACTAACACCACTAGCTGACACCCTCGCTAGTGTCACGCGACTCCTCCTATGTGAACCTCCACTTTACACAAGCAGGGGGCACCTTCCCCGGCAGGCTAGCCAAGATCTACACCTCCTGAAAAAAATCAAAACGTCATCACATCAGCAAGACAGTCTATCGATCTTCAAGTTACTGACAAGAAAAGAAATTCCTTCAACTTATGAAATAAATATCTGAAGTTCTTTAAAGCTATTCTTGACGACAGACTTCAACATGATGAACAAATACTTAAAAATTCATATAATTTTTTGACACACTAGAAACCTTCACCAAACTCTTCTTTTTCCAAAACTTGTCAAGTTACCCGACACTAAAAGTCAAGAAAAATCAGGAAACAGTTAATTTCTAGCTTTAACAACCTACCAGTTAACAGTTCCCCAGAAACAGGTAAATCACTATAAACTGTCACTGTCCTGAAACACAATACTCTTTGTAATCTGAAATTCATTGCATTAAAGAAATACCTTTCAGTGCAGTGTGTGTGTGTGTGTGTGTGTGTGTGTGTGTGTGTGTGTGTGTGTGTGTGTGTGTGTGTGTGTGCCCTAAAAGGAGATCCGTCTAGCCCTGTGTGATAACACTGCCGTACATCCTGTAACGTGTGATGTACCACAGAGCTGTCACTGTTTCAACCCACTGTAACACACCACCGCAACACAGCACTACAAAGTACCTGACACCACACGCTCTCGCAACACAACGCTAGAAACATCACAATACTCTTGCGAAACACAATACACAACATACGAATAAATCGCAACACAAAAGTACATCACTGTATCTCATCAATCCCAAAACACAAAAGTGCAATAAATTACCATAAATCACAAATCACAGCACAACACAACACACCACAGCAACACCCAACAACAGCTGTCAGTAATGGACCCCCGCTAAGGTATCAAAAAATAAAAAAATCCTGAAAATCTTAAAAAAAAAAATAATGGGAATTCGATTCTTCACACGACTCACAGCAATGAAACTACAGTGAAAAGGAATTCTTTGCACCTTCCTTGCCCCGAGGGTAATGCACTGGCCAACTTTGAATGAAACCCCATCCTGATGACCTGACGGTGCTGCCCGGATACGACGACTTCATCTACAGGAGTGGCAGCAAGCGACCCTGAACCTTTGATCGTCTGACCTTAAAATCAACAGGGACTCATCCTAAAAACGCCCTTCACATCAGTGCTCACTAAATCCAACTCGTTCAAACTTCTGCCACTGAGCGGAAACGAAAACATCTAAAATACAGACTCGGTGTGCAAGCACCGACCTTGACCTTTGACCTCTTAAAAAAACTAGAACCAGTCGCGCTCTTTGTCTCCCGCCACAGCGTCCGGGGGCACCATGAAAAATGATCCAGGAATATGCAGCTGTGCTGAAAGCAGCAAACTGTGAACGGACGGACAGCCAAGGTGATTACTAGTGTTAGCGACTGTATGCTATACTGTGTCCTGTTTCAAACACACATCTCAATGTATACGTAATTTGTTTGTGTTTATAATGTAACTGTAAAGTTAACAAGATGTTCTGTATATGTAGGGACATATTCTAAACTTGTTTTGTATTACACAAATATTGTTACGGAACTATACATCATGTATTGGATGTATCCTAGACCTCCCTCCCTTCCCTCCTGACGGGAAGGGGACTCCACGGGGTCCCTAGGCCCCACTCGGGCCCACCTGTCACCCTCCTATGTCCATGTACTGTACCCACTGTACGCTCTATACTGGCCTCCGCCCACCCCCTTAGATATGTGCCCTTCACCCATACTCTCACTGAAATGCTGGCTTGCCATACACACGCTAATGTAAGCAGATTATATATCAATGTATGTGAGGCCAGAGGAGGCGCGGGGGAGGTCCCCTGACTCAGTGTTACCAACCTACTTAGTGGTCGACCTTCGACAGTGAATTGAATCGCATGACCAAACAAGTTCAGTCTTAGATCTCGTTTTGTCTGCCGTCTACTGTCAATCAAAAGATTTCAGAAGAGCAAAAATATAAAGGGAGAATATCAATAAAGTTGGCTTATTATTGCTACTGTTATTTACAATAAAGTTGCGTTATAAACATACAAACATACTGAAAATATACTTCAAGACAAACACACCATAACCAACACAATATCAAAATACTAACAACACACAATCACAGATCAATAATTAGTCCTCCACATCACAACACACCATCGAGAAATAAAAAATATGTAACAACGAAAAAACAAATTAGGTGAAAAAACATACCTTCATGCCACTCAACCCAGCAGGCACACACTCACAGCACTACACCCAACCAGCCACACACAGCACCCCAGCAACCACACACCACACCCCAGCAGCCAAAAGTAACGCCTCATCACCCCCCGAACACCCTGCCTGGCAATTATACAACACCCAAAATAGGCCGTGTCTACGGATGTGCTTGCATACTGGCCAGCGACTTCTGATCCGCCTCACCTACTGCTTGCCTACAGACTTTCCTCCACGTATTTCAGAAACACCACACAGAT
>JAUUDW010624335.1:0-11559 GCA_032361385.1 Panulirus guttatus
TGGCTGTAATGGTAAGATCTGGTTTCGCTACATGACGCGTAACAGCTGAAGTTTGGATGTGATCAACTGGGGCCATTGCTCCATTGTTCCTGATGCTGTCTTGCTACGGCGGGAAAGGCAGTTAGATAAAAAAAAATATTTTGACTATGATTATAATGATAATGATAATAATTATTATTATTATTATTATTATTATTATTATTATTATTATTATTACTATTTCTTATTTTTAGTCCTGACAGTTATTTTTGTAATTATAATGTAGTAATGACATCAACAGTGGAAAACCATCAAAACACCATATACAATTTCAGCACCAACAGCAGTGACGGTAACAATGGTACTGGAAGCAGCAGCAGTAGCAAAGATACAGCATTTGCAGTCGTAGTTGGAGATTGGTAGTAGCAACAGTAGCAGTATTAAAAGTGATATTAATAGTAGTATTGGAAATAGTAGTAGTAATAGTTGTACTAGTTGTTTTAGTACTGTAGGAGTAGTAATAGTAGTAGTAGTAGAGGTAGCAGTACTGTAGTAGTAGTAGTAGTAGCAGTAGTACTGTAGTGGTAGTAGCAGTAGCACCAGCAGTAGTAGTAGTAGTAGCAGCAGCAGCAGTAGTAGTAGTAGTAGTAGTAGTAGTAGTAGTAGTAGTACTATAATAGTGGTAGTAATAGTACTGTAGTAGTAGTAGTAGTAGTTATAGTAGTAGTAGTAGCAATAGTATTAGTGGTAGTAACAGAAGTAGTAGTAGTAGGATAAACAACATGAAGAACAACAATAGAGGAAAACGAGAGTAAAATCCTAAGGTGACAGAGATGATGATGATGATTAAGAAAAAGAAGACGAATTAGAAAACAAGTTTTGGAGTTGCGTTAATATTACAGTTATGACACTGTTGATGTTGTTTATAACCATTTTTACTGTTACTCCAGTGGAAACGTTTTTTGGATTTTGAAGATTATAATTTTTCATCTTATTTATTGTTCCAGTATATTTTTCTTTTTGTTTATTATGGTATTTTTTCTTTAGTGTTACTGCATTAATTCCTTTATGTATTTTTCCTTCGTTGTACCTGTATGGTATAGTATTAATGATAGCAAAAGTAATTCAAGTGCAATACAATTATTTTAGAAATTATGTTGTTTTCAGTAAAATGTTTTTCTTGTAATTAGAATCATTACAGTGTTCAGGTTCTACGTGCCATCACTGTAAACTGATAGGAAACACTAAGATACAAGGGCGCATGAATTCCTCCTGTACTTTCAAAGTAGGAACGCAACTCCATAGTCAAGAGGGTCTTACGAAGTCTGTACACAAAGCAAATTTCCGCTCGGTAGTGCAGAGCACAATCGTCCGAACTTAGAACATTGGTATTCCACAGTGTTGTATGAATTACTGCCGTGTATTTCAGACCACAGGGGCACCAGCTGCTAACGAGGAGCCAGCTAGATGGTCCTGTTGATACGGCCGAGTCACCAACCGCCGGCCAGCTGATCTGGGTGTGTCGGGAGGGGTAGGGATGTAATGGGTTTTCAGTTCTTGTGGTATGGAGTTGGGGTGGAGGAGAGGGGCTATTTACTCCTGAAGGTGGTGGTCCAGGGTTTGGGGTACAGTTCGTGGGTGTATTGTGTCATTATTTCCACACTCGTGTAGTGAAGATGGAGGTTGGTAGTGTCGGCGGTGGCGGAGTTGTGCGTTGGGGTTGTTTTCTTGCTGGACGAAGACCTGGTGCGTGTGATCACTTCCATCAGTTGTCGCTCTGTGGGTACTACTACCACTGCGGAGAGGGGCCGGTTGATCGCAGTGCCCTCGTGGAGGATGGAGAGTGGCTCTTGGTTCCTGTTGGCTGGTCTGTAGTTAAGAGAGAGGACGTTTGTTTTGTGGTGCAGAGGCGCAGCCGAGCTGGTGGTTATTGTGGTGTGAACGTCGGCGGTGTGGTGGCGCCAGCGGTGTATTGCAGCTGCAGTGCCCGCCTGACCCAACCTTGCAAGAGTCCACGCCCCCACCATGCCCCGGCCCCACCCCTGCACCTGACGCGTCCTCTCATTGGTCCACCCGGGGCATCCATACATCCCATTGGCTGTCAGTTAGCATCCATAAATCTGATTGGTTGGCACCACCCCCACGGGCCCGAGCAACAAGGTGCAGACTGGCTACATTTGCCTATGTTCTGGAGCACTTATCCGTCCGCTCCCTGGCTGCTCGTGCCCACTCTCACTGCCTGTAATTCGCTATGATTAAATCCCTGGTTAGGAATCTCGTAGTGAAGGAACGCGGTTGTAATACATTTCCAATAGGATATTAGGCACAGATATGCTCTAAAAACAGGAGCTGCTGAATGTAGTGAAATGGTGTAGGCAGCAGGAGCGATGCCTCTCCTTACGGTATGTGACAAAGACTTCCGTACGATACGGTAAGTGTGGATCATACTCAGTACCCTCTCACACTCACTGGTTCGTGAACCACAGTCGTCCTGTCTAGGAGATTATGTCTTTCTCCAGTTCTGTTCTTAGGTAAATTTCTTCCTCGTAAGGAGACAACATTTAAGTAATCCGCGCCATCTACACAATATATTACTCGATTTAACGCTGTAAACGCGGTACAGGAATTGGGCCCAGTACCCTCACGTTGTATAATACACAGTGTTTCCTAATTATGTTAAGAAATTGAATGAACTGTTTTACGAATCTAACACTCCTCTTGGATGCTCATATAAGCTATACAATGATAACATGTTATAGCTAAGTGCTTCGCCTCTCAAGTGAGCGACGAGTCTTGGGTATCATTTCGTGTGGGTCTTTAGCTCGTAGCTGAACTGATATTCAGTGAAGTCTTACACCATTTGCCAGGAGACGTAGATGCATATAAACCTCAGTACTCTGTGTACTTAGTGCTGAGTAGCGTCATTTTTTGAGACTGGATTTAATTCAATAAGTGTACGCATTTTTAGACAGTCTAACTTCGGACTTCTTATCCTTTCCTTTTGCTTTCATAATTCTGATATTTTCTAATTATTCTGCCTTGCTATTACAGGTGGGTGTTATTTTCTCTCACAGTCATGAAACAAAATATTTGATTTTAGAATGAAGTTCTTAATGATTACAGCAGCTTAGTCAACGCATGTGTTGATAAATACACTTAAATTACTGTACTACCTGCAGGGTACAAGGAGAAATAAAATGCTCGTCTCGGCTATTATTAGAATTTCTCAAAGGAGATACAGCAACAACTTTAACATTTTATGTTAAAAAGAAGTTGGATAATAACCTTATTCTAGATGTTACCGTGTTGCTGAATTCTCTGAGGTGCCTCTAGGAAAAAATATACGGTGCATCTTATTGTTAAAGTTCAGTGGCTCCATGTTTTAAGCGTTTTTTTTTCAACTAATCTTTTTTCTGAGCCCTGTACTAGTCATGCCACCCCTTTCATGACGTTCTGAAACCCAGGTTCAGTCATTCCACAAAGCTGATGACTGTCTGGAATCTTGGCTGAATCATTCCGTCGTGCTCGTGACTGACTGGAGCCTTGGTCTGATCATACCATCGTGTCCTTGACTGTCTGGAACCTTGGCCTGATCATTACCCCGCGTTCGTGAGTTCTCGGGAGCCATGACTTGGTCATTCCATCGTGCTGATGACTATACAGTCCCGTATGAAACATTCCAATGTGGTAATAAGTACCCAAAGCTCTCTAAGAGTAATTCCACTTCCTCCTGACTGTCTGAAACCCGGAATGGCTCATTCTACCGTGTTGTTGGCTGTCTGGAGCCAAAGTTTAGTCATTCCACTGTATCGATGTTCTTCGGGCGCCTGGAGTGAACCATTTGACCATAGTGATGATTGCGTGGAATTCTACAATATGTTAGAATTTTCACATTTTTCTTTATTTCATTAGGATTTTAGATTGCGTTTTAGCTCCAGTCTTCTTAACGCCACTGTGATAAGTTAATCCACTAGGTTTATTATGTGGTACCCTACCCCATCCTTTGTGATATCATATCTTGATTCTATCATAATGAATGTGTAAAGACCTTATCTAGTCATTCCACTTTGTTAAGAAATTCAGGTCCTACGTTTATCTGTCCTCCCGTTTCAGATTTCTCAAACATAAGTTATTTTCCTGTGTTAGATTTTTAGATAGTTGTTCTTATTACACAATGCAGAATATACTGACTAATTATTAACTCCACCATTTAAAATATTCTTGTCTCTAGTTACTCCACTATGTTGATTATGCTGACCTATCGTTATTCCACCATGTGAAACATACTGACCTCTAGTTACTCCGCGATGTAAACTATAATGACCTAGTTTCTCCACCTTGTTAAATATGCTAACTTCCAGTTTATCCACTATGTTGAATATGCCCCACCCATAGCTTCCCCAACATGCTGACCTCCCAGTTTATTCCACTATATTCCTTTTTGGTCTAACATTTCACCGCCGCTTACTAACCCTGATTTCTGTTCTCCCAACAGGTAAGAAGAGCCCCGCTGGTCTACACTCTCGCCTCTTTCACGAGTTCGAAGGTAGGGGTCAATTAATTACCTTTGCCTGCCCTGTCTTGTTGTTGTTGTTGTGTTAACGTGGTAGACGGTCTTGCTAGATTATTACCCCCCGAGTTGAAGATGGCTGTTCCTTATAATTTTCCTGGTACAGCCTGCTGCTTGGTCGGAGGGCAATGGTAGTTTAGATACACGTTGACGTCTGCTAGAGCCTTGCTGTGTGGTATTGGTAGCTCCGTTTGGTACTGGTAGCAATGTTTCTGTATCTTTAGTACCATTTAAGATTGGTAGTGCTGCTGGTACTGTTGATTCCGTCGGGTTCAAGTAACTCTTGACTATAGTACTAGTATGTCTGCTGTTACCAGTAGATAGAATTGACAGCGATTTGTTCTGTTGTTGTAGTAGATGCAAAGGCTACTGCAGAGTGTCAGACACTCTAGCTTTACATCTGGTATTCCCGTTTCTTTGTGGCCTGCCTGATAACTGCCAGTGTATCCAGAAATGGCCCTTAACAGTTTCAGAGCATCATTCTTAAGTTGTATAGCATTATCTGTGGTATTTCTCCCTTTTTTACGTTCTGTTTCATAACTTTAGCTCGCTGAAACTCCGTCCTTTTATTTCTGTCATTGTACTTGTATGGTTTGTGTGGTATTGTACATGGCTGGAGAAGCATGTTTCAAAGGAATGTTAATTATGCTGGGATGTGAATGATTGCCTGTTGAGTCATATCTTAGATCTATGCTTGATATAATGTTCAGTTTCCTTTTACAACAGGAGATTCAGAGAATTTCCTTGTTCAAGGTCGTGTTGCCGTCCAGGCTTGTTATTTCCTGGAATTTTACCTCAGTGGGTAAAAGGAAAAAACTGTGAGCATCTCTACGGCGATTCAGGTGGTGAATGGCCTGCAAACGCGATTAAAAAAGTGAGTTCTGTAACGTTCTTGATTCCTGATGTGGTGTCGTGTATCTTCGGATTACTTTTCATTTGACGTGTCATTCACCAAATGTGGGTCTTGCAGTGTCATGACACCAACGTTACCTCATGACAAACTGAGACTCGGATCAAAGATTTCAAGACAGTGATATGAAATCTCATCGAGCCTTATCTTAGATGGAGGGCGAGTTTCTGCATAATCGACATACAGAGGGTCAGCTAGTCATGCAGAGGGTTGGATACCATTATACAGGATCAGATAGCACCATAAAAGGATTAAATACCAATGCACAGAGTCAAGGGGCATTACAGAGGGTTAGATAACGTATTTTAGATATGTCAGCACTGATGGGGCATCAACAGCAAATAGAGGGTTGGTTAGTACCATACAGAACTCAGTATAGTAAGGCAGAGAATTGAACAGCACCAGTAAATATAACGTAACACTCCCAGGTGCCAAGGAGGGGTTGAAATAATCGTATCTTTCTCTGCAGATCTTGTAAAATCAGAGATAATCTGTAATGTCAGGTACTTGAGGTAGAAGTGTGAAGAAGAAGCATTATATGACAAGCATGACCACCGTAAATGATCATGGATTTTACTCTTACCCTCACTCGAAACGTTTAGAGTGAGTGGATGTGTTAAGCTGTCCAACACACCAGCGCCTCCTAGCCCTTCCTCCCTGTACTTTATAACCAAGTACTGACCGTACGTACGTCCGTGACACACCGTGCTGGATAATTCTCTTGCGCCCCCTGCTGTCAAAGGAAGTGAAACACGTGCACGGATATTGCGGAAGATATCGTAGACAATGAGGAAGACGAATTTGGAGGCGATATTGACGACGACACTGGAGGCGATAATGACAGCATTGGAGGCAGTATTGGAGACGATATCGGAGATGGCATTGAAGGCAATGCTGAAGACAGTATTGGAGGCGATAAAAGACAGACGATATTCTGTGCAGTATTAAGTGCGATACTGGGACCTGTATTGAAGAAGTTATTGGAGGGATTATGTGACGAATATGAGGAGTTGGAGGTAACACCGGAGTTTATGCTACAAACAATATTTAGAGGTGATGTAGAAGATATTGTTGGAGTTCATGTCAAGGGGGATATATAGACCATTGCTCACACCTAGTTTGATAACGATTTTGAAGACTATGTGTAAGACGTTGATGAAGACAGTGTTCAAGAGAATGGTGTCTAGATCTCTAGGAAGATGTTAAAATTGTAGTAGAGGCGGCCTTAGGGATGATAACATATGCGATCTAGTATCTAATTGAAACAATAAATGAAAATATTTAGTGTTTTTCATTGATATACGTTATGAATGTATATATTTGCTTGTCCGTTTATATACTCAACTGACTACTCGTCTCTTCATTCACTGGTCATCATCACATCAGAAGTCCTCATCAGTAGCAGCAACAGCAGCTTTGATGAGACTAGCTTACAATGCTGGTATAATCAGCTGGGAGCCACTGATTAACTGCCCTCCCCTGACATCTTTGCCCTCTCACGCGCGCGCGTACGCAGACATCAGAAGAAAATGGTTGGTTGACCCCTAAGTAATGGAGACATTACGTCAAAGTCTGGGGGGAGGCGCTGGTAATGTGGCTTATTAAAATCAACTGATATACGTATGTTAATTTACATGTATTGACATTCCCAATGGTGGTGGAGATGTATGTACACGAGGTACTCTCTCTAATTAAGGACATAAAAGTCCACACATTTCATTTTCTTTTTGTGGCTTTATGTATTGTAAGGTTTCCGATCGACACTTGGTAAGGAACATGACGTAGAGGCTGCTGAGTTGAAGTCTGAGAATGTATGTTTGTCGATTCAAGTCTATAAACATTAACTCCTCCACTGTAATTGAGTAGCGTTCCAAATTTACTAGAAGTATAGTTCTTGAGAAAAAAGAAAGTGCAGCTTCAATATACGGCTGAAAAAAAAAAAGGCGCAAAGCGTGGCGGGAAGAGGCAGTAGCCGGGGCCATCGCCTTTTGTCTTGGGAAACAAAAACAGATGTATCTGGTGCGGCCGTGAGCGTTCCATTTAATGAATCTAAAGGGCCTGCTGAACAGCCTGGCCCTCGGGTTATGAGTTGTCCCTCGCACCGCCAAGAATTTGTATTTTTGTCTCGGCGAACCTGTTTTGTGGAAGGACATGGTTAGGATCCTTAGCCCTAGTGCGCAGGGCCTCTCTTCGTAGACAGCAACTCAAGGATATTGTATCATTACAATCCCAGGACCTAGGGTGGTTACGGTAGAGAAGCGAAGTGCAAAGTAAAGACACTGAGGACTATCGAGTGCTTATGATGTAACCATTAGGTAAACAGCAGTAGCAGCAGCAGCAAGAGCAACGGGTATGTCAGACTGAGCACAAGACTGTTGGTTCAGCTTGTCATTGGGCAGGAACCTCCTGAAGTCACTTACATCTCTCAGGAACTCGGTGATCGCTCGCCAGACAACCAGCCACCGGGCTACCCTTCTAGGCCCGTGAATCAACCAACCCCTTTTCCCTCACCTTCCCCCTCCTCTTTCTTCACCTCCTCTTTCCTATGGTCCCTTCATCTCTGCCTCACTCCCTCCCTCGAACACCTCGCTGGGTGGCACTGCCCCCACACCCCTACCCACTTCCCTACCCCTCTCCTCCTCTATTATCTTGTGTTTTATCAGTTTATTAACGGTCGCTTGTTGGGCTGTGACGGCAGATATGAAAGCGCGACGCCCTGCCACTCACCCGCCGCTCAGACAAAGACGAGAGCGGCCAAAATCACGGCGACAAGGGGGGAGAGGAGGTGCCTCATTCGGGGGATGAGGGAGGGAGAGTTTAGGCCTGAATTACACTCGTGGTGGTTTGACGCCCGTCACGGCAGGGGGTGTGGAAGCCGCCATTATGAAAATGTTCATGTTCAGATTAATAGGCCTAGATTTTTTTTCGTCCTTGCGTTGGTACTAATTTGGTATTCAGGGTCGGGAAGGGAAGGGTGGTACGTTCCTTTTGCATATTTAGGTTGGTGTGTTTTTCTACATGAAATTTTCCAGAATTGCGAGTATAAATCTCTCAAATATCGTAGCGGCAGTCAGTGTGTGTCCTGGAAGATTGTGGGAAGAGGCAGTGGCGACGCAGGGGAAAACTACTGTCATTGGAAAGGCACAGACGAATAAGGAAAGGCACTATCGTTTAAGGGAAGGCACAAGAATTTCAAGAAAGGTGTTAGTCTAAGAGAGGAGTCTAAGGGAAAGCACTAGCGTCTTAGGGAAGGCACTGACGTTAGAGGGAAGGGCACTGTCGTCTAAGGGAAGACATTGTCAGCTGAGTGAAGGCAATGATGGCAGAGAGTAGACAGAGCCGGTTAAAGTGCAGCAAGAAAAGCACGCTAGATGAGGAAAAATATCAGTGCATTAACTGAACAGTCTTTTTTTCGCTGATTTGGACCGAGTTTGTTTTTCTTTGCAGCGATCAATTTACTTATTTTAGAACGAGCTAAGTGGACGTAACGGCGGTCCCTAGGCCTGCCCTATGGGTAGGTTGGTGTGGCATGCCCCGCATACCTTCGCCCCATCCACACACCACCAACTATGCGCAAGTATGCCCACCAAGAGCCGCTTCCCAGACCCCAAACTTATGTCTGGTCTGAGGTGAGCATTAACGTTCCCTCGTCTTTTATGTTTTGTTTTCCTTATTTTCTCATTTTCTGGTGACCTGTCATCAAGGAAGTCTTCAAACCTTGTTTTATTATTTACCGAGGCCAGTTAATGGCTTCCTGCTTTAAAATTATACATGAAACCAGGAACGATATTCAAATTGACATAATTTAATAGTCTTCTGAGGAGTTTTTATGCAACCATAAGGGTTGATATTGAAGCTGGTGTTATCCTACAAATTCCCTTCAAATTCGTCACAACAGCTCGAACCCACGAGTAGCAAACAAACCCACACGTAACGAAGGCACGGCAGTGTCTGTGAAGGAAATACGTCGTATTTCTGCGGATCGAGATTCCTTCATTAGCATTTGGCGGCTTCTCTCTCTCACACACACGCGCACACACACCTTCTCAGTTACGTTTCAACTGAATTGATATCATTAGAACACCCTTAGTAACAGAGTCTTGGTTATGAAGGGTTGTGAAGTCAAGTATGACGGTAGGTCGTAATAGGGAGGGTTGTGGGGTACAAGGGGCTTGTTGTAGTGGTACAGCTCGTGGACACGACGGTACAACCATTGTGAACAACGTCGCGACCTTTCGGCGTAAGCCACGAGCCACTGGACAAGCAAGTCTCAGACTAATGTGCCATGAATCCTTGAGCCAGTGAACGCGCCTAAACCCTGAGCTCTGAAAATGGTCCGCGCCAGGCGTTTCGCGCTCCACCTTGTGTTGTATTCCTGATCGATGGGGGCGAAGGTACTTGCATTCCGTGTTCCAGGGGGCTGAAACTTAGCATGAATTAAATGATTCACTGTTCAAACCAGCTGTAAGAATTTCAGTACCTTAAGTCAACTGTTTGGCGTTCAAGGCGATAGTAACTCCTTGTGCGTAGATGGACACATTTTTCTCAATCTTTCATAACAGGAGGCCATCCATTATTTTCCATGTATATGACGTATCTCTCACCCCTCTGTTGAAATGGGTGCAGAGTATAATCTGCAAGACTGCCCCTGTAATTCAGATGTTTTCCTGAATGGATGTGGGCTGCACCATGCCAGTTTTGCAAGACATCATAGCAAGACATCATAAAGATGAACAATGTACAGACCCGGTTCTTTCCCGCCGGCTGATGGTGTTAAGCTGGGGTTGGAGCCAAGTCCCATTGACTAGGCTTCATATTTACGTCTCTTGACTCACAGTCTTGGAATTTCTGAAGATGGCTTTTATATAGATAAAACATGTGCAAACGTATCTGGTAATTCTAATGGCCTCCTGTAACTTTTGCCTTTACGTACGTGTTCGGAAGAAAAGTCTAAATATTCGAGGAGTGAACCACTCTTTCATCAGAATTTGGGTTTCTTTTGAACTTTCCTCATGCAGTATTTCCATATAAGAGCAAAAGAGGAAAGAATGTAATGTTTATATTCATCAACGAAGTGAAATGTCCTTTCCTTTCGTCTTTCCCATATTGTAGTGAAGTAATCGTATTAAATCCCGGAGAGTTTTAGCGAAAACATATGAAATTAAAATAAGGCTTAAATCCTGACCACCTCAATCAGAATGAAAAAATGAATTTAAAACCTTTAAAAGCCAAACAAAATCAGTATATCCTACCTGTTCCGCAACGAGGCAAACAAGCTACCAAGGCTGAAGGAGGATGGTGTGGCCTCCTTCAGTCTTTGTTGTATGGCTGAACAAGGCTTTCATGGCCTTCTTCATTCTTGCACGACCAGACTGTTGGACAAGTGTTCACCGGCTCAGTAGATGCAGCACATCAAAGTAGCGAACTCATCCATCTGTTTTTAGCTGAAAATTCCTTAGTGCATAAGATCTGGCTGGGACTCTCTGCTGAACAGTAGAATGTCTTGTTAAGATTATCTGATTTATTAAAGAAAGAGATGGCCGGTGGATAAGCCAGGTGCCACCGAGTGGCGTATATTTTTTATGCCTATGTTGTATACAGAATTAGAAGTCCCTTAAAACGTTAAGTGCATCGGCGATATGTTATACTGTGTCTCCTCCATCAAGTCTCAACGCTGCTTGTGCTGTAAGCTGTCTCTTCTAAGCTGCTGTGGGAGCTTAAGCTGTTTTATTGCGTTGTCTTGGGGTCTCGGCTGTTTCATTATGTTACCTCGTACTTGGCTGCATTACGTTATCGTTGTTCGCATATTTTATCACGTTACCTATATATAGAATATCAGATTATATGATCTTATGCAAAAACGTTTTTTCAAAGTTCGCCTTTGTACTCTGTCTATGGTAGGTTGCTTTAGTTTTACATCTTGGACTAAATTTCTGTTTTTTACTTTATCTCTCTGGCTGCAGTGTTTCTCACTGTTATCCTGGTTTGACGTTTCTCATTGCTTTATCTTTGGCAAGGATGTTATATTACCTAGTACTACGCTAGCAAGCTTTGGTGCTTTAACTGAAGCGAAAAGTTTCAAGGAATTAGGATTGGATTT
>JAUUDW010624346.1:0-11558 GCA_032361385.1 Panulirus guttatus
GAGTGCGTGCGAGAGAGAGAGAGAGAGAGAGAGAGAGAGAGAGAGAGAGAGAGAGCTCTGGTTGACAAAATCTATCAGACTCTTGCTTCTTTAAATAATCTGAAATGTAATTCACTTACTTTCTTTCACATGCTCTGGAACCAATCATTCTACATCACTGGGAACATACTGAATACCTGAATGGTCAGTCCTTCAGGTAGAAAATGAATAATTTTTGCTCCCAAGACTTAAACAAACATGATACCAGAATATTCCATGCTGAACATCACTGAATCAGCTATGTAGTTTGGAAAAGATATAAAGTGCTAACACATTTCAGACATAAGACGAATAATACCAATGGATGTCAACTCACTTGAAGCCTTTGGCTTGGTTGAGCTGTTTTCTTGTGTGTGTGTTTATCCCTCTACCTGTGCTATGTAGGTAAAAAAACTCATTAAGAAGTGATTTGAGGGAAAGGACTTCATTTGCTGCCCCAGCCCAGACCTTCACGAAATCAAGAGGATTAGAGTATACATACTAACATTAGCCTCGTAACATTACTGAAGAACTGCTTAAGAATAATACTAATTCTACTACCAGCTAGTGCATTACTGGAAATACAAGTCCACACTTGGGATGTGATCATCATACCAATTAAATGAACGAAAAACCATTAACTTGAAACTGTATGCTATTCTTTTCCACTGTGGAACTTTCTTTTTTCTAAGTGTAATGTGCAATAAGAATTCAACTCACCAAGCTACAGGAACACACTTTTCTTCAACAATTTTTTCTGCTGTAGACCAAGAAAATCGCACAATCCCAGGGAAGCCAAATACCTGGTCAAGGGAGTTCATGAGGAAGTTCTTAGTTACAGAATCTCCTGGGTATCCACTACCCCAGTTATCTATTTCTATTCCTTCAGGAAACTTCCACTTACTCAAAGCTCTGTCACGTGCAACCTGTAAAGCCAAGGAGCTAAAAAATATTTGAGATAAAATGAAAATAATCTTTATATAAAACTTATGAAGTATGCATCTAATTTTAAAATGTTTTGGTAGTATGATATATGCTGTCTATGTAATAAAGCACATAAAAAAATAAATCAGTGAATGCATGCAGTAAAAGTAACTGAAGACTATGTACGATTAGTTTTGACTTAAAAGACTTCTATCTACTTAAGAAATATAAAAACCATGGAGACAATAGCTTCCTGACCAGTCTTGACAAAAGACAAACTCTTTATGATGGAAAGTCAAAACTACTTCACATAAGGGTAATTTTCTCGTCAAAACCACAAATCTTGGTACATACTAACTTGCAAAACTACTGGTTAATCCCCACGAAGGAATAACAAATCGAACTGTATGTATCAATGCCAATAACTTGAGAGAAAAAGAGAAACGCATACATGTATCTTGGGTGGGAATTACCTTGCAGAAATGGGGTTTCCAACCCTGCAGACAAGTAAAAGGGGGTAAAGGTGCCAAACATATATGATAAAGCTTTTTAAACATCAACTTAATAAATGCTCACCTTTGCACAAATACTGGCACCTGACACACACGGGTACAGAGCATCAGCCTTCTTCTCAACAGTCACTTTGATGGTGGGAAAGACATCTTGCACCTTAGCCTGGAAAATGGACAATGAAATGTCTATTATGGATGTAAATCACATTTAACCATAAGAAAATATTTGATGTAATTCTCATTTGTAGGTTCAATCCTGCTTAGCTGAAAAATTTCAAATGAAGAGAATTGACAGTAAAATTCTTTGTTATGTGCTCTAAAAACATAAATACAACAGTTGACACCGGACTGAGTAAACAATACTATGCAAACTTTTTTTTTACAATGCTTCACTTTTTCTTTTCTCAAAAATGATGGCTAACTAGTGGCTGACCAATGCCAGAGTCTGATTTGTACCACTTTTGTGTCAAAATCTATGACTTATTGCTAGTACAAATTATAATGTTGAATACAATTTCTTTTAAACACAATCGATTCTCCTGTCTTAATGAGGTGGCATCAAAAACAAACAAACAGGGCCTCATTTGCAGACATTTACTGTCATACATAATTCACTGAAACTATAGCCTATCATCCCAAGTCAAGCTCCATACACTATTCCATGGTTTACCTTGGACACAGTATTGCCCCAAGTCAGCCTACTAAGCACTTCAAACTCTGATATCAGATTAGTCCAATTAATTCAATCCTATGCATATCTTATTACACCCTCCCTCCTACATGTTCTGACCCAAATACCCAAAGCCTCTTTCACTCTATTCTTCCTTTTTCTTCTTTGCCTCCATCTTCCTTCCACGACATGACATACTGATCCTCTTAGTTCCATTCAACCACTCCACTCATCCAAACAGTTCCAGCACACTGGTCAGCCCTCTCAATCAGACTGCACTCACTACCACACCCCTCTCTTACATTGTCATTTCTCATACAATCAACCAACCTCACAACACATATTGTCCTCAGGCATTTTATTTCTAACACGTCAACCCTCTTCCATTCCTTTTACGTTTAAAGTCCAAGATTTACATCCATACAACTCTGTTGAGACTACCATACCTTCAGACATGCCAATCTTTGTCTTAACAGACACTGATGTCTCTTTCCACTCACTAACAAACTTAGCACCCTCTCTCACCCTGTGACTCACTTCAGCTCCCATGGTTTCATCTGTTACCATATCCACTCTAAGGCATCAAAAGAACTCCACTTCCTTCAGGCCTTCCTATTCACTATAACTTTTAAGCTACTTTGTCTCATCTTTTTGCTGCTTCTCATTACCTTACTTCTATTCAAGTTCATTTTCAAATTTCACCTTTCACACACTTCCACACTGTCACCAGTTTCTGGACTCTCTGTGAGTATGTTACCAAGGCTGAGTCATATGCAAGCAGCAAATGATTCATCTACCAGGTATCCCCCCTCTTTCCCACGATGCTATAAATTCCAAAGAGTACCTGTAACGAGAGAAAGAGTATGTACCTATGATAGAGAAAGATAGAGAGTACCTATCTGCTTATGAATATACACTATGAAATTCTGCTGGGATGGAAGGGTTAGTGTGTATCACATAGGGCATGTTTTGCTTGTTGAATTATATACTTTCTTTTGCCCATAACTCATTTTCGGTAATCATTAATTCAAGGTTCACTGGGAACTGAATTCAACACAGAGTCTAATGAGCATTTAAATGTTTCTGTAGTCATTCCATGCATGTTTCATATTTCTCTTGGTGCTGAATCAATTATCTTTTCAAACTTTTCTGCAGGACATTCATATGGTCTTGCTAAAGAAAAGGAGACAGACTGTACCTACTTGCGAGTACCTACAAAAATTTTTTAGCCAAAATAGCAGGGCTAGAGCAAAGCACTCACTGCACGTCTTACTTGATGTATGAGACTATTCTCAGCTGCCACCTGCATTACATAATTATCAATTCTTTGTTCATCTTGGACTGATTTCAACAAAATGTCATGTTTCAAATGTTTTTGTGTTAATCGAAGCATGTTCTTATTTCTTCTGGCAGTACATATAATAAATGTTCTAGTGTCCTGATTGTGCCGTAATATATTTTTGTCTGATTTATTTTTGGTATGTTGCATGGTATTCTTGAAGGCTTAACAACTCTGTATCTTCCCTGAGAGGTTTCAGGTTTTATATATTTTCTTTTATTCCTTCAAACTGTTGTTATACGAAGATTATCATACATCTTTCCTTCTTTCTAAGTTATATAATTGCAGTTCTTTCCACCTTTCTTGGTCGTCCATATGTTCTAAACCCTCGGTTTTGCTTGTGAAGTGCTTCTAAATTCTCTTTAATTTGTTCATTTCTTTTTTTTGTGACCATACAACACAGAAGATTCAGTTTTGCTTCTTATGTATATACACTAAACATTTTCATCAACAGATTTCTATCCCTTTAGAGAAAGTTCTCAGAATCATACCCCTCATATTTTTACTTGAAAATGTTATCTTCTCAAAATGCCTCTGAAATCTTGCTTCTCATTTTTGATGACACCCAACTCTTTTACATTTGACCCATTTTAATTCACTCTCCTAGATGAGCCTTTATATGGCACCATTAATGAATCATTTTTTAATGCATAACTTATTTGCTTAAATTTATCTTCATTAAATTCCTTTAGATTCACTTCTCCCCATTTGTAAATCGTGTCTCTACGTCTTTTTCCATCCACATCAATATGCCATACTTTCACAATGTAAATTAGACTCTGATTCAACAGCTATTGCCATGTTTCTATATCATTCCACTCATGATCAAGCTTGACAGCACTCTCTTTTCAATGTTCCTTGAAGTCATGTTTTTCACTGAAAATAATCCTCAAATCTTTGGTGTTTGCTTCATTCTCTATTTCTTTTCCTGAAGGACTTCTGTATGTAAACAATGAGACAGCAGTAATTGCCCCATAACTTATTTGATAAAATTTGACATCAAAATTTACTGAGCTCTCATCTACCCATTTGTTGCTACTACAAAGATCTCTCTGTAATCTTTTTTGATCTTCCACACTCTCCACTGCTTTACTTAGTCACATGTCATTTGTGAAACATCTGACTACACTCTCTCTTACCTCTTCATCTATGTCTGAGATCATAATACAGAGAATATTGTGGCCAGAATAATTCCTTGCAATACCAATGATAATACACATTTTTCCTTAAATATGTTTCCTTCACAACTACTTTGAACTTTCTATTGGTCTGAAATTCTAATCCATTTTCCTATTCTTCCTTCAGAATTTAGTCTAGCCACCTTCTTTGGTAAAACTCCACAGCTTACTTCATCAAATGCTTTAGCAAAATCAAGAAAAACAGATTCCATTCTTTTCCCAATCAGTGTTCATGTGTCGTTATAATGAGCTAGTGGTTGTGTTTGCATGTTTTTACCAAGAACAAATCCATGCTGTCCTTCATTTATGAGTATGTTTGAAATAATACGTTCCATTATATCTTTTTTAATACTCTTTAAAATACCTTAATTTAAAATACCTTAATCATGTGCAAAGTTAGGGAAACTAGTCTGTATTGTTATGGTAGTAATTTGGATCCTCCTTTGTGTACTAGTGTTACATACTCCATTTTGTGTAAACTGTATCTCCTATGTTTGATTGGTCTATTAGAAAGACTGCTGGAATTCCATCTGGCCCGTGAAGATGGGGCCGTTTTTCTTTAAGATGATCAACTGCTTTGATTATGTCTGATAAGTTTATATCTGGGATTACCTGTTCACTTCACCTCCCACAAAATGTGGAAAATCAACTAACCTGATACTTCTCAGGAGGGCCCACAGTATCTAAGTAGACTTCAGATACGTTCACCCCAGCTGAAATTGCACGCTTAATCAGGATAATGGCTGCATCATGTGATACTTCATTAAGTGACACCTTAGGTCTGGAGGAATAAGATATGATAAGTTAATGCCTAACTAATCATTAATGTCATCCCTAACTCTGTTTAGGGTTACCAATACAAAATACTGTAAAACCTATGTAGAGAACCTCTATCCACTTATCTAAAGATTTAAATTACAACTAGAAATGTAGGTTTTGAGAAGTAAAAAACTCTTTCCATACAAGGTGGTGTCTCATGAGCATGAGATGTATTTCTTAGGAATATATGAGTCATGACTCTTCCAACCCTCATGATTTGGTAAGGAGGCACCATCTTTTGCTTATTCTTCATAAATGACCCAAAGGTATATGTAGCCACTCACTCATTCTGTGGGTCTGCCATCAGCCATATGTGTAGCAACTCATTCTTTCTGTAGGTCTGCTATCAGCCAATCAGAAACTGCCAATGGGCTTACACCACTGACCTACCTCCTACTAGTTGCTTAGGGCTCAAAATATGCAGGCTGCAGGCACCATCCAAAAGTAGTCACAGAAGGAAGGGTAAAAAAGTTATTTTTTGAAAAAGGAGAGGAAGGAAGGGAATGGTGGAAAAAAAAAATCTGGAAAATTTTCTTGCAAACTACTACCTTGGAGCACAAAAGATTTTTAATTCTCAAAATTTTCTATCTCTATGAAAGCGTTCCCACATACAGGAGGCTTAGAGAAAAAGTTTCTGATGTGACTAACTGTAAGGCAAAAGTAAATACCTTCAACAGTGAATCAGAACTTTGGAAACTAATACTCCTGAAGGAGGAATCCCTAAAGCACAATGTCTTACTACATTTCCTCTGATGAAAACTTTCTTTGGAAGACCAAAGTAGAAGCCAATTTCTCACACTGCATTTTCTAGTGTAGAACCTAGGTTGAGCCAATAAAGGTGTTCTAACTCCCTGTAAAGATACAGATTTCTTTGAGAGGGGTTTGAAGTACCAGGTTGTATAAACAAAAGATCCCCCTCGACAATCATGAACTAAAGCAAAAGCTGTCTAAGGGTATCAACTAAGAATAAAGCATGATTCTCTCTTTATGAAAACTTCCAGGAGTGGAAGAAACAGGTTATTTCTGAACATAATAATTTCATTCAAAGGCAAAACACAGGTTTTCGTTAATTTAAACTCATCTAGAAATTGCCAAAAAGACATAATCTTATGTTTAGACAAAATGTGAAATTCAATAACTCTCCTCCCAAAGGTTATGGCTATTAAAAGCAAGGCATTTCAAGAGGGTATTAATGAGCTAAACTGCCAGAAAAATAATTATATTGTGAAAATTCAATGATTTGTTAAAGCTACCAGTTAGGCTGTGGGAAAGAGGCAACCAATCTCTTTAAAAGGACCAGAGAAGTAAATCTCAAATCAGGCCTGGTAGAAAAATCCATATCCAGGAAAGGGGGTTCTTGAAGAGCAATATTAAGGGGCAATAGTGATACTAGTCTAAACCTATGCCTTCACTCATTTCTAAGGTCCAAGACATTAGTTTCTTCATGAAGGACAAATGTATTAAAGACTGATCAGTAATGCCTTGAATATAAGAGTGCATATTATGTAAAAGGTCATGTGCTGGTGTACTCCAAACCTTTACCTGTAAAGGCTCTGAGAAAATCCATACAAGATAATCCCAAAATCCAGGACTTGAGGTCAAAGTCCTCCAAATCTGCGGTGGTTTAGCAGAAAATGTGATATAAACCAAAGAGTAAGGTATATATGAATGAGCCTCATGTACTCATGCACCTTGGCCCCACTTAGGGGTTACCAGAGTAATTAAATCCTGAAAACCACTAGTTAAGAACTTTTTCCCAGAAAAATAACTTAGATGAGAGAGAAATCTGGTTCTACATTTCAAGTGAAGAACATATCAACTGTATCAAGTAACTGTCCCTACACCTCAAACTGGAGAACCGTAAGTTAGGAGTAATGCACAGGTTCTGGTGGCCACTCCCAAGGAGAGGAAACCAACTGAAAAACCTCTCTCCCTATTGATACATCTGTCGTCATGTGCCTGATCTTAACAACATATCTGCCCAAACACAGGACACTTCCTGGTGATAAGCTTAGAGAAAAGCCTCTAGACATATTCAAGAAGATAATCTTTCCAAAGAGTCTATGAGGGACAGGGATTTGCAGGAGCCTTGTTCATCAAGCATCAGACAGCCACAGTAATGTCCATCAGAAAAAAAAATTCACATCCAAGCTTAAAGTATTCTGAGGAATGAAAAAGCATGGGATAAACATCTTACTGTAGAAAAGACAGGACCTCTTAACTCCATCCAGAAGTCCCATTACATTGGTCAACTAATTTTCATCACACATGGCATGCAGTGTACTTGATGCAGTTTTTGATGCTGATTTCGAAAATGCAGTCTGTTTTCTTGTATTATGTCTACTTTTCATGAGAGATTTGGCACTGCCAAAATATAAAGCTGAACTTTTAGCATCTCGTATAATAGAAAAATGTCTGACCAAGAAAGACACTCACGTAACTTATTTCAGGAAAAGGAGTCAGCCTCTTACTTCTCATTTTTCCGTGGATGGGCTGCTCTGCTTTTGCAACAATAATGACATATTATTTCACTGATCATCCCAACAGCATGATCCCTCTCAATTGTGCTTGTTCATCAACTGATCTAAGAGAAGTCTGAAAGCGGTGCTGCTCCATAATAGGAACAAGAAACCCTCCGTTCTTGTGGGGCATTTAGTGCACAAGAAAAAATGTTATGAGAACATGCAGGCACTCCTAGATGCCATAAAATACAAAATTTACGACTGGAAAATATGTGAGGACTTGAAAGTGATCGGCATGCTGATGGAGATGCAGTCACAATTCACAAAATACTGATGTTTTTATGCCTCTGGGATAGTTGAGCAACTTCCAGGCATTATACAGAGTTGGACTGGCTTGAACGAAGATCATATGAGCCAGGAATTTCGAGTGTCCAGGATAAGCCTCTGGTTGATCCACAAAATGTTCTTTTTCTCCTGCTTCACATAAAGCTTGGTCTCATGAAGCAATTTGTGGAAACATTAGCCAAGAGGAACTCGAAAGGATTCGAGTATGTGGTGGAAAAATTTCTGAAGATCACAGAGGCCAAGTTGAAAGAAGGCATCTTCGTCAGTCTGCAGATAAAGGAACTCCCGAAAGACCACAATTTCAGCACACATTTTGATGACTTGGAGCTGGAGGCCTGGAACTCTTTCGGTTGACTATGTGAAAATTTCTTGGGAAACATAAGATCTTTGGATTTTGAAGGTGGTGTGAAGAGACTTCTGAAATCTTATGCTGCTATGGCACGTAGGATGTTGCTCAAGCTGCATTTCCTCCGTTCACATCTGGACATCTTTGTGGAGAACCTTGGAGCAGTGTCTGACGAACAAGGAAAGCACTTCCATCAGGACATCAGCGGGATGGAGCATAGATACCAAGAAGTCTGGAAAGAAGTAATGCTTGCAGATTACTGTTGGATGTTATGCAGGGATGAACTTGAGTCAGGGCACCATAGGAGGTTCAAAGCTCAGCGCTTTTAGCTTGTGAAGAGTGCCATAGAAGGTTAAAGCTCAACATTTTTAGCTTGTCTTCTGGACATCATCTTCTTTGTATACTTTTTACTCAGGAATACTGAATTTCTGCAATAAAAAGTCTGAACTGGTACAAATCTTATTTTACCGTCACCCATGCATCATGTAACTGCAGTTGAACTGAAAAAGTATGTATCTGTAGAAAGGATAGGAGGCATGTTGTACTGAAACAGTCTAAAAATTCATAACCTGCATCCTTGGAGAGAAAAACGTTCAGTTTCGTTTATTTCCCTCTAAAGACCTAAAGTCCCATCCTTGATCTGAAGCAGCTGTCCATACCACCAGGGAAGTTGTTGAAGGTCCCCATGGTTAGGTTCTTTGGATTTTTTTCTACATCAGCCAACCAAAGTAAAGATTATAAAAGTTCTCCAGAATGTGCCAAGAAAGTAATCTATTGACCTTCAGCCTTGCCAAGTGGAAAAGAAGGACTGGAAAACACTTCCCTATTAGTTCCTGTAGTTGATGTCAAGGCACTAGGGTCTGAGACTTTACGGAAACTGCAGCAGATGTGTAATACTGAGCTTGTCCTCAAGTACCATAAACAGAAAAAGCACTTGAGGCAAGTACCAGTCATGTGCCAAATGCAGGTGCATATCACTACCATCACAGAGGTATATAAAAAAAAGTATCTTGACTTTCTAGATGGAGTGCCATCCCATGTACCTAGAAAACACAATATACATATATGATATGGGACCTGAACTGGGAGACAGTAAATGATAAACCATTTCCTCAAAAGTTTTTTTAGTATATCATCAGTAAGGTAGGTGGGTAACTAATACTAAAGTAGGGTTGGTTTATTGCTGTGTTCCCTAATGATGACTCAAGGATATGGAGTAATCTTGTCAAGTGAACTTGTTCGATGACAAGATTCTATCATTATACCATAAAGTTGTGTGCTAATGGCTACCAAACACCGACATTTTGATAGCATAACAAAGAGGGCAAATATTCACTGGGACAGGGTTAACCATGACCAAAAGTTCACTTGTATACATACCATCAGTATACCAGCTACTGCTAGAGACTCTCTGGTTCAATGTATGGCTTCTCAGTATATACTTTTTTCTCTTTGTATATATGTCCACCTTGAATCCCCAGTGATGACTCAGGGATAAGTGATACCTTACCTCAGCAAGATCATCGCAGTACAATAAGAAGTGTGTGCCAAGGTGCTATCTCACAGAGTAGCAGCTCACAACAACAGTAATCCATAAGAGGAAAAGAACAAACTCATACACCAGAATTAGGACTGAAAAGTGCACTTGTGGTCAACAGTAATAGGTGTACCTAATCTTTTTGCCTTGATTTCCGTCTTGTGCGCCAAACAAGCAATTTGAAACAGAGACAATATCTATTTGTATACCAAGAGAAACCAAAAGAGGTGCTGAAATCACAATCATACATGCCTTGGAAAAAAAGATGATTATATCCAAATCCCCATTTCAAGGAAATTTTGGCCAACAGTGGATTATCTCAATTTCTTAATCCATTGGGGCAGCCCTGTTCCCAAATGTATCTCACTGTATTGGTCAAATAATGAGACTTGCCATTATAATAACCAAAGGATTAACCCAGCCAACCATGAATATGGGTATCAATCTTCATCCTTAAGTAGCTCTTAAGACCCTGGTTCAGCAAGAAAAAAAGTTTCCATAAAATAGACACCCCCCCTCCCCACAGGTTTGAATTCTGGAAGCTACTTGTACAGCATATGGAACATCAATCAAAGTCAAGAGGATAAAAAAGGATAATGATCCATGAAAAACTGGATGACAGTAGCTATAGCCATGTGAGCTCAGAGCAGCTTGTAAGGGGTGGGTCAATGCCATCATCCATATGGCAGTAGCTGACTGGCCAGGGTGGACCTGTACAATGAGAGAGCAGCTATGGACACCTCTAGGTCATTCAAGAAAAGGTGAATGAAGGATGATGCCTCTTCACTGAATCATGAGGGTAAGAAAAGTCCTGACCTATATATTTCCAGAGAAAGTATCTCACTCTCATAACAGACCACAGAGGAGAGAAACACAATATCTCCTTATTGTGCACTCCACAAAAACATTCTTTGATCTCTAACTACAGTTTCTAGCCCAATGACTGCTAATGCACAACATAAGGTACCGGATACCTCCGGCAGATGAATGTGAGAAATTCCCTATTTGTCTGGAGCATTAAGAAAACCCGGGTGCAGTGAACAGCAATGTACTGAGTTGAAAAAACTACTATGCTGACAATTCATTCTTTTTTATGTTGAAGGCTCCAGTCATGGACAAAAGTCCAACTCGGTCATCTACCATCAAAATGCCATGGAGGACTGTAAAAAAAATTTGTACTGCCTAGGCACCAAAGAAAATGTATGTAAATAAAGTATACAGATTATATATATACTGTAATATGTATAGATATACATAAGGAATGAAACATATATACCTGGAAATTATAACAAGACTGCATGGTAAGATGCTTACATATCATACTGTTAAAAGGAATACGTTATATGGCTGGCAGTACTACAGATTGAACATTTATTCATACGATAAGCTCATCACACACTAAACATGT
>JAUUDW010624357.1:0-11136 GCA_032361385.1 Panulirus guttatus
ACTGACAGACAGTGCTTAGCCTCCGCCTCATCCAACTCATGCTTTCCTCACTACCTGTCCGCTAACAGTAAACCCACAAAATTGAGGACTTTCCATCTTGACTGTAATCTAACTCTCTAGTTTCACTTTTCTCCGCCGACCACTTACCACCATCAGGCGAATCTGGCGGTGACATTATGGTGGTGAGGCAGGGAGGAAGCTGGCCACACTGCTGGGAAAATCAGACCACTTTTCTACGCTAAATAAGCTTCACACCGCATAGCTACGTTATCGTCACCAAATCCAGCACACCACAGAAAGTGATGTAAGAAATACGTACAGTTTCAGTCATTTTTTTTCCTCTTAGCTTGACTGAGAGTATAAAGGCTGAGGGATCTTGCGAGGAACTTGTGTCTGGCACTAGTGAATGGACATGTTGGTTTGACTGTAGTCTTCTAAACATCATCGTGACATGAGAAGTGAAGAATTCTGTCGGTTTCTCAAAGTGTACACTACCTATACATATCAAGATATTCACAACTAAGATATCAACAAGTTACATAAAAGAAACTGATACAGGATAAGGTCGGAAGCTATTACAGAGTAAGTTATCTTCACACGGCAAATACTGTGATCAGTTCTGATCACTTTTGTTTAGGAAAGGCATGGACAGAATGGAGAGAGTACAGATGCAAAGTACCAAGAAGATTCCCAGTCTGAGGAACAAATCCTATGAGAGCCCACTAAGCAAACCAAATCCATTTACCTTAAAAAAAAGTAAGAGATAATTTGATTCGAAATCATTAAAGGCTTCGATAGTCTTAATGTAACAAGCTACTTCATAAGATTCGACTGATTTCATATATAGAACTGGAAGTAAACCTGTGGATAAACGTTTTACCTCGAATGAGGTTATGTAATTTTTCAACAGGATTGTTAACAATTGGAATGTTGAAAGCAGTGCCATATGGATAAGATTAAGGATACACTCAATAAATACTTTGCTTCATATCCACAAAAGACAGTATTTGCACCTCCTTAACCATGTTATAAGTACAGGTTTTTTCCTGTAAATAAAGTCATATAACCACTACCAATAACCAACATTATTTCTACTAACCTGAAAGTAATGAGTAAATATATCAACAGGTAACTAGTGCTGGGGAAAAAGTGTAATTATAAGTTATAGTTAACGTGTTTACAGTTTCTGGCTTAATAACCATTAAACAGTCGTTGGCTATTAAGTCTAGCAACATATATAATACGTGTCAATATTGAAATATGATGAGGCGCTATTTAAGAATTCTTTGCCCACGATGTTTAGGTTCGCTGGCTGTGCTTCACAATGTTTACACAGCCGTCCTTAATTAAGTCAACTTCCGTCTACACTCACAGACGAATAATCACACTGGACAAAGTCTTTCCGAAGTCGTCTTCTACGTTCTGTTGGTCAAACTATCTACAACTCTCTCGTTCTCTCCGCGGTTCAGAATGATCTATCATGAGCATCAAAACCTAGAAAGTCTATGATGGACCTTCGATCGTTACACTGAATGACAATGGCAGTCGTGGGAAGCAGCCCGTCTCACAACAATGTCGATTCTTGTCGTTCCGCTTAACGAACGAAAAGAAGGGGGTCAGATAATTGATCAAGATGAGCACTAATGGTAGAGATCGCAGTTTATTTTGATGAGGTCTGTCGATGATCCATTGCTTAAAGAGCTGATCATGAGCTTTCGTATTCGGGAAACAAGTTTAGTGGGTGAATTCATACTCTCCGGGTCACGTTCCATGTCTCAGTAAAGCTCATTCTAAAACGTTACTCTACACAAAATACCTTTCGATTTACAATTCCTATCATACTAACGATCTCGGGTAGAAACATTATTAGGCTTTATCTATTTTCCACCAAAGCTTTACATATATTCTTGATAGATTTTTTTTTGCACTGTCTTTATTATTCTACTTCTTTTCGAGTTTGTACGATAAAAAGAAGAGGAATGATAAAGAATGCAGAAGCGTATGAATTTCTATTTTGCTGGGTAATGATATCCGCCTGCCATCTTATTCCAGATGCATTAACTTAAAGCTCCTGATGTTCTGCTCTTTGACCTCTTGAGCATGATGGTACGACCATTGATCATAGCGGCACAGCCCTTGAGTACGATGTACGACACCTGGATGTGATGGACTGGCCTTTGGTCGTCGCACCGTCATGCTCAGGGGTCGTACATTTTTTGGTCAAGGATCGCACTCACGCGTCGTACTCAAGGATCCCATTCGATGTGCTCAAAATCTTAGTCATGCTAAAACCATCCTTCTCAAGGGCATATTTAACATGAAATCGCCAAACTTTCCACAAGATGACTACACCACAATCCAACACACACTCTCTCAAGATATACAGACGTTATCAATTGAATCCAAGACAATCAGCCTCATCTGTCAACTCTCGTTGACTAAAGTGGTCATGAAATAGCAGTTTAAAGGTGGTTATTTACGTCATGGTATAAAGGGTGGTTGCTACCTTCGGGGGGGTATGGCGTTGGGGGCGGGTCTGAATCCCAATACATGATCACGTGAGTAGAATAGAATATCACTGGAATTAATAGTTTTTATATTCTTCTCCAAATGATTGCCTGGCTTCTTTCACTTTTCCTCTCTTACTTTTGCGATGTCACGTCTGATGCTTCATTCTATGTAGTCGTAAGTCTGGAGAACCGACAATGTTACGAGGTCAGCACCTCGGGAGTTGAGGTGGGTGTAGGGGCCGATCTGACCCTTAGATCAGCAGTGAAATGGGGCTAACCTAACCCTGAGGTCAGCCGTTAGGACTGCGTAAGGAGACCCGGATGTGAGGAGGAGGGTTGGCTCAGGAGGATACTAATAACAGAAAAAGTTATGGTTCGAACTCCCTCCCTTGTGTACCCCACCAACTCCACTCCCTAGCTCACCCAAGTCTTCCTTATCCCTTTCTAGGCTTCCCTGACCTTGACCCTTATTCCTTCCCCTTGGTTGCCACGTGTTTTATCTCGTCAATTCATTTTTCCCGATGACTAGTCATTGTTACGTTCATTGTGCCAATAGATTTGTCACCCCCTGTGTTATTCGGTGACACACACACACACACACACACACAAAGCCAGGTACCTTTTCATCGACCACCCCCGAAATGGGGATGAAAACCTGGGTTGGCTATGGGCCAACTACACAACTGTAACACTGAAATCATATCTATGCAGCTGTACACCTTAACTGCACCACCTGACAAATACTTCCATGTAACAACCTAACTCCATCATTGCTAGTGAGCGGCTGTTGTATCAGTAAAACTAGATTTGTAACTGTTTCGCCCTATATCTGTAAGTCTGTAAATGCGTCACTGGGACTTACTGTACCTTCACCACTGTAGAAAATGCACCACTCGAACGTGGTAGAGCCCCACTCAGCCCTCAGAAGGACGTGACTGTGGAGAGCATTATCAGGGAGTCAAAAAGAGTAGTTCATCTTGAATAGACTCATGTTTCTCACAATATATCATTAGCAGCTCACGTCAGCATGGAAACATTCAGTTTAATATTGCAGACATCGTCCTCATTCTCCCATTAAGGGTATACCATAAGAATGTAGCGTCAGCAAGGTAATATTTACCCCAACGTTACGGACATTCTTCACATTCTTGGTGGGGTTAGGGTTGGCGGGTCAACTTTCTCTCTCCCTGTCTCTTGAGGATCCGTGTAACAACCCCACGCATGGCTCAGGAAAGGACTTCAGTGCTCTCGTTACAAAGTGGTGAAAAAGGGATTGGCAGGTACACAGTTAGACAGTTGGAACAGTTGGGCCGACAGGTGGACAGTCAGAAAGACAGTCTGAGTCATCAATATCTCCCCGATCAATTCATATTGACTCGGATTCCCAGGAATAATCAGGCATTCATTAGCTTTCAAGGAAATAGTTTGGGAGCTACTTTTCATGGTGTTACTTTTTAGTACGCCTTCTACTGCATGGTTTTGGGGATACAATTAGTGTAGACTCTTAATATGTCAATTAGTGCTCTCTGAATTTCAATCCTGATTAGCTCACTTCACTTCCGTCTCATATGTTTCCTAATATTTCTTCTTATGTTACTTCACCGTTAGGGACGCCTAAGTTCATCTAATATAGTGATACTAATAGCATTCACTGGTGCTAGAATAACTTTGTTCCTCCGTGCACGTAAAATTTGTCAAGGTAAATATTGCATATTTATACTGTCACCCATATACCCAGCCTTATGACTCACGGGCAGTGTTCCGGGACTGTTAGCTCTCCCAGGGGTAGGTCCGGCCCCTCTCTCTCTCTCTCGTGGGGAAAGAGCCATTGCTTTGCAATCCTTTTTTTTTTCTACTACTTATAAGGGGGCTTTTATTTCTATTTTCATTTCTAAGCGTTAAGGCCAGACCACTTCGATTGGACCTCAGGTCTGTGTATGTATGTAACTATGTAACTCTCTGTCTCTCTCTTTCCATTGTATTGTATTGGTGACATCAGTTCCTCCTGCCTGTAGGGGACACCTCTCTTTTACCGGTGTATTGTGTTGGTGACATTATAGTTCCTCCTGTGGTAAAATTTCCGTAACGGGGAGGGTTTTCCTGTTTTCTTAAAGCAGAAACCAGAGTTCGAGTGCTTGAAAACCACTCAGGCTGCGGGACTAGCTAGCACCTAACGGTCGTTACAACTGCTTGTAAGGTGATTTGCTGTGAATTCTCACTCTAAGAAAGACCCCAGAATAATCTACGTCAGGGCTGGAATAACTGTTTTACGGCATCTGCCTCGGCCTCCTGGCTCTCATGGCTAGCTAGGGGTCATTACTTCCCAACAAACGAACCGGATAGAGAAATAACAAAAGGAAGAGAGAAACTGAAAAGGAGTAATGTAAGCTTGACAGAACAAAGAGTGAAAAGACGAAGAAAACACAGAAGAAACACTAGAGAAGATGAGGGATGAGAGAGAGAGAAAAAAATAAGAAATCAGATAAAGGAAAACGTTATGAACATCATCTGAATAAGGTCGGAAGGAGAGGGAACTACAGAAGAAGAATGGGATGCGTGTGGAAGGTTAGGCTAAGAGAGCAAACGGCAGAAGGAAGAGGAGCAGAAGCTGAAGAAGAGACAAAATAACAGGGTGGAGAATGAGGAAATCTAGAAGAGGACGAGTAGTGTCAGAGGAGGAAAAGGAAGAGTAAGAGAAAAAAGTAGAAGAGGCGAATTTGGGTGTCACGTACGCGAAGGAAAAGGAATAACAACAGCAGGAGAGATAAAAGCGGAAAGAAGGAAAACAAAGAGAACTATTATTCGGAAGAGAAGCACGCTGGGTTAAAACAGAGGAAGGAGAGGAGAAAGAGAAGGCGAGAAAAGTAGGAGAAAGTGTAGTGGCCCCGCCAGACTCCAACACGTCCCAGCGGCCGCAGCAGCGGATGTAGAAAGCTCTTTATTACACAACGAAAGTAATCATGGAGTTCTCGTCGATTTATATCTATCAATAACAGGTTAACAAGAACTTATGCTTCCAGCTTCGTTCTGGCACGTAATTCACACACACACACACTTTTTTTCGCAATATGAATAGCATTACTATGAAACCGGATGTAACCCGCTGTGATTCGAGTGAGTTAATTCTAAAAAGTATCTTACGATATAATGAAACCTTCATTGCTTCATGATACAATGGGGCAAGTGACATACTTTTTATGGCATTTTACGTCGTTTATTATACATACATACTTGCATGGCGGTGATCATGGTGTATTGCCCCCTGCCGGGAGAGGCGAGAGCTATTAACCGGACCACGGCGCAGGCGCGGTTAAGTTTACGGTGACGCACCTCAACACGCACTCACTCCCACCTAACCCTACAAGCCAGAAGTCCCATGATAGTCAGAAACAGTAACTATGTTATGCAAAGTCAGGAGCTGTGTTAAGGAGGCTCAGTGATATGCTAACCAGGCGAAGTGCTTTGCTAATAACCACGAGGAATGCTGTGATAACCACACGTAGCCTTGTCGTAACCGGACGAGGCTATTTGTTGGCCATGTTAACCAGATGAAACTACTTTCCATATGAAACGCTGTGTTAATGGAGAATGAGT
This sequence comes from Panulirus guttatus, assembly GCA_032361385.1. Classification (NCBI taxonomy): domain Eukaryota; kingdom Metazoa; phylum Arthropoda; class Malacostraca; order Decapoda; family Palinuridae; genus Panulirus; species Panulirus guttatus. The sequence continues at coordinate 6,105 of JAUUDW010624357.1, forward strand.
GTCCTAAGCTTTGGACACAGCCTCAGTTAAGCAAGTCTTCTGCATACCATTAAACGAAAAGTGCTCGGCAGGAGAGGATATCTCATCGCCTGCCAAGAGAGACTGCATTGGACCTTTGAGTCATGAGTCATCAGAATAGTTCAACGACCCATATACATTTATTGTAAATCATGTCCAGAAAAGGTCGCTGACGAGTTGCTTGCTTGTTTCGGCTTGAGGCCATCAACTGCCAGTGTTATTACGGCAATCGACGTCAAGCTACATCCACAAAGCAAATAATTTATATCACCTTCAAGCGTTATGGATAATCTTAAGATCATGCACTCGCTCTGCATGTGGCATTTGTAAATGCTAACCAGTTCTCGGTCAAATGAGAGACCAATCCCCATGAGAGTTGCCTTTCAGAACTACCTAATTGATTATGAAAACTTGAGTGGAAAAAATTGATCATTTGTATAATCTCTATTGTCGTGCCTTCAGGCATATTCGTTATGTTTACTGTGACACAAATATTAAAAAAAAAGCATATCATGTTATGTAAATATAAAATTATGCCTTATCCAGAGGTCCAGGCTACAAGTTTTTGTATGCAGTTTACCAAAAAAAAAAAAAGTTTGGAAACCTTATTAAATATTCAATGTACGTTTTATGTAGATCAGTAACGTCCCTTTTCCCCGCTAACTGAGACAGAAATAATCGTTCCGTTAATCACTAGCAAAGAAGGCTGGCTTGCAGGGAGCGCATGAAGTACGTCATATGGGTGAACTTTGTCGCTGCAGAACACATCTGTGTCAGCAGTTTCCAAAGGCCGTGAGAGCAAGGAGAACCACCGTGTTTTCCATTATTAGAAACCACCTAAACAGAAGTGCTGATTATACCTTTGTTCTGACCACTTCCTCTGTCTTTCTCTTAGTTTCTCTAAAGCCTTGTGACTCTCTGACGTATTTCTTTATGCTTGAAGAATTCATTATGGGGCCTTGTAATGACCTGATCTCACTCCGAGAAGCGTGAGCCAGTTTGCCCTTTCCAGTCTGCCTCTGTTAACAACAAATAGAACAAGGCATTGAGAAGATATTTCTTATTTGATATTACCGTGTTTGAAAGATGATTGTGAGGGCTGAGTGTAAGCGGTGCATTCAGGGTTATGCCGGTATATATCTTATCCTAAACGTTTAGCGGTTTTTTCTTATTAATGGGATGGCTGAACTTGCCCAATACCTAAGGTCATATCATTTATATAAATAGGGGGTTAGATTGATAAAAACCTACATAATTTCTGGATTATTAAACAATTTAGACAGAATCGCGTTTTGGGAAAAGTCAAAAGGAACTCGCCATGACCTCTGAGGCAAAGAAAAAACTGCCTTTCTTTTTTGTGCCTAACCTTCAGGGCGTCCTGCTTGCCTTGGCTGGGAATCTCTCACTCCTGGAGCAGTGGCGTGTAGTACTCACCTCTCTAACTTGCTGTCATGTGCTCATGTCACAGTATATCCCCCAGGAACATGCTACAGTAAGAATTACCATGAAATCCCCACAGCAGAACCAATTATCTGCACACACAACTTGAAGTGCCATCGAGCAAAGCCAACGTTTATTCCAAGTAGGTTCGCGATCACTTATTACACAAGTATGATTATTCAGGAACTCGACGTGGGTATGACATATAAAATAATGACAATTACGTTAGAAGAGAACTACTTTCTTTCGAAATACTGATAATTTGAAAGCGGTCTCAGTTGCATAATTGGTTCTACACTTTACTGAATCAGTGTCACGGGAGTCTTAGCTTTCCATTAACTTTTCAAGTTGTCTGGGGTTCTTTTTTCAGATACAGTAATACGTGTATGAACTGGTGTTACTATCTGTTACTGAGGAACGCTAATGTAACGTGACATCGATCTTAAAAGTAGGCTCCTCAGCAAGCTAGACACCTCATCTCTGTTCTCATATCTATCAAAAAGCAAACTTTTAAGTACTCTCTGATACCCGTGGTTTATTCTTTTACTCTTTGGCTCTTTTTCCCATTTTTCCTTCCATTCAAGACCTGGCCCTGATGAGAACTTGAATCCGTGACGGTAAACTTTGTCACAGATTTAGATAAAACTAGAGTTGCCAACACGCGTGAACAATTGCATTACGTTTTCTGCCACAGACAACAGACACCTTAAGTACCTTTGTGCCAAGAGTCATAACGATCCGTTAAAAACTGTAACAGTTACGGGGTGAGTTGCATCAACAATGGTAGAAATAAGAGAGATTTGTTGTCAGAAATGTAATTCTGGTAAACTCTGACCTCTGGACCATAACTGGTCGGCATAATGTGGGACATGAAGATATCTTTGTCTCAGATCTCATGAGCACTGGCTCAAATATGACCAAGTGACGACAAAAAATATTCTAAAAAAAACAGCCAACATAGTTTTATGTCGCAAATTTGATATGCGCATCGTGAAATTTCGTGAACACTGACTCAGACAATCCTCAGCAATACCAGAAAAAAAAGTAGGCTTTGAAACCTACTGACCAACACAGATGGATCAAATCACAAACTTCATCCTGAGAATTGCCTGGAGTTTGTAGAATGGTATCTGTATGCAGTATTTCGTCTCAAGTGATTGAGACTAAATAACAACAGCCTAAAATATCTGCTGTAACTGTCTAATCTTTGACCACCTATACCTATATCACAAAAAGCAAAATGGTGTATGGGCGTATCGAACCAAGCTAAGGTAAATGGCAGCATTGTCTTGATAATAACAAATACATGAATAAATAAACAAAATTAACTATGTGGAGTAGTTCAGTAGTCTGAGATGGATGAATTAGAACAATGAACGTGATTTTTTTTTCCACAGTCATTACACAAACGCATGAGAGGGTAAAATGCTATTTAACCTGTCATATTGAATGTAGCTGATTGGATGTCTTCTTGCTTTAGAGCGAAATGAACTGGTCAAGAAGGGGTAATTCACCTGATTTCCAAACGGAAGTCTGTCTAATGCTTAGAGTGAAAAAAAAAAGAATTAATGCTATAGAAGATAATTTCAAGAACATAAATGCTTTTCATAGCATATCAGATTAACTAATATTCATTTTCGGTAGGAGAGAACGTGCTTGCCTGCATTCTAACACCTTTCATCGTACGCCTGTCACTGATTGTTCACTATGATAGTGTACATTAGATCCAAGAAGCAACCTGCCATTTCGTGTCCAGCGACATTTCTGCAGGTTTGCAAAGCAATTGAGGCATGAAACTGGAATGTAGATGGATTTTTCCCCCCCGATAAACATACATAAGAATATCGTAATTTTGATGAATGACGTTAGTTTAACGATGGAAGTCATGCTAAATTGGCTAGGCAAGCTTCAGCTGATCGTTCCAATGATGCGCTCTAATGCAGTAGTTCCCACATCTTTTTTCATACAGAGGCCCTAAATTTGCTACCTACACGACCTTGTGGCTTTGTGGCAAATAATAGAACCTGAAAGTCTACATATTCCTAAATCAATACTAATGTCATATCTACAAGGTCCAGATTAAAATTTAACACCTATTTCGTTATCTATTTTCATAATTAATTAACTATGGTACCTGTAATAGTTCTAATGATATGGTGTCTTTTTATCTTTCATTTGTGCGCGTACGTGTACAGGGTTTTGGTGCACATGAACGCCAATAATTAGTATACTATTTCAAAAATATTGTAATAATAATAATAATATGTATATAAAGAACAACATTACAAAGCAGAGCGTAATCCTAACTTCTGTATTCTAGGCTGGGGAGACTGCACGTCTGGGAGAATGTCAAATACGCTTGTACAAGAAAGAAATGGATGAATTCATTCGAATCTTCAATAACCCAATGAAACACATTAAAACGGAGGGAGGAGGCGGGGGGGTCGGGTCTATAAACGGTGCTTCCATCATAGAAACTGGTAAAGTTATTTGCATCTAATGAATACTGCAGATTTTGATCTTTCTATTTGTGTCTTTCAGCAGTCGACAATTGTCTCTTCAAACCACCGAAACTGGGCTTTATTTACTCTCTCATGGCCAGCGACCGCTTATGTCGCCTATGGTGAGCCTACCTTACATCAATTTCCTATAATTATCAACCACTAGATGACAGATAGCGGTGATGGAGGATAAGTGAAAATAGGCAGAGCGAGGAGCTGATAAAGGGTGATGGACATGGCGAAAGTGAAAGCGGGATGTTCATGGACAAGGTGCTGAGTGCGTGTGTGTGTGTGTGTGTGTGCGTGGAGGGAGGGGGGGGTAAAATTGGCCCAACCTCTCTACAACCCCTGGCCTTGATCTGTATACTCTTAGGCAGCGAGTCAGCTGTTTCTCACCAGTTACACGGAAAGCCTAGCCAAGACAGGTCGTGTATCCTACATCTCTGCTAAGGTACCCAGTCTCAAGACTTCGGACTGTTAACGAAACTTAGCCAACCCGAAGTGACCAAGCTGTTGAAAACTCTGTTCACACTCGCTGCTTCGCTCTACCGACCCATCTACTTGTGATCTTTGTGTAGTCTGTGAAGGGCTTGCTAGCATCAAAAGCATACCTAGAGCCAAAACTTTTAAAAAAGTTATCAAAATAGAAATACATATTTTCGCTGCAAGCACAAAAGCTCGTTCATCTTTTTTGCACTGATATTATTAGAATTCATCAGATCCTTTCATTTCTATCACTGTTATGATGCGATTCATGTATGATCTCGATACTCCCGTATGTTTGGCATTCCGTTAATATCAACCCACCCAAACTTATTGGTCCTTTCCAGCCACGTAATTGGTCGCGGCTTCTGATGTTTTTACTACAGTGTTCATAGATCTTTCGCAGCTGTTATGACCAAGACCGCAAGTGCTGTACAGCGAACCAACAAAGGCCAGAGTTCGACCAAAGTGACACAAGCGGCAGGGAGAGCTGGGAGATGTAGGTAGCGACCCGGTTTAACTTAAAGGTCCTGTTTGCTGGTTGACCGACCCTCTCAAGTATTAGAACGGGCGGCTGCCGAAGGTGTAGT
>JAUUDW010624368.1:0-11557 GCA_032361385.1 Panulirus guttatus
TATATATATAGTCTGCAGGACTTAAGAAAGTGAGTCAGTTGATGTTTGGCGATGATACAGCACTGGCGGCAGATTCAAGCGAAAAGCTGCAAAAGTTGGTGACTGAGTTTACAAGAGTGTTTTAAAGGAGAAAGTTGAGAGTGGATATGAATAAAAGCAAGGTTATTAAGTTCAGTAGGGTTGAGGAACAAGTTAGTTGGGATGTAAATTTCAAGGAAGAAAAACTGGAAGAAGTGAAGTGTTTTAGATATCTCGGTGTGGACGAGGCAGCGAATGGAACCATGGAAGCGGTAGTGAGTCATAGGGTGTGAGTGGGGGGCAAAAGTTCTGGAAGCACTGAAGAATGCGTGCTGCAGTGGTTTGGACATATGGAGAAGGAACAAGGAGAACAGGAAGACCAAGCTGGAGATGGAAGAATGGAGTGAAAAAGATTTTGAGTAATCCGGGTCCGATCACGCAGGAGGGTGGTTTAAAGGGGTCATTTCTTATCGTTATTCATCTGTTTTCTGTTTCAAAAATTCTTATATCCTTGCGAGTGTCTGGAGGGGGCAAGTTCTGAAGGATCTTCGCAGGAGTTGTTGGCGTTTGTCTCTTCAGTCATGAAAGCATCCTCAGAAGTGAGCATGTGTCATGTGAGGGAGGTGGACGCAAAGGTACCAGTGTGGGGAACACGGTTGGTGGAAAACGACTGTAGTCCTGAATATCTCGTCTGAAAGATGGCGAGAATGGGTAAGACAAAAAGCAAAGCCCTGCAACATTGCATTTATGTTGGCTTTCCCGTCAACATCTCTTCTGCTCAGCTGCCGTCATCCTACTCACCCAAATGCCGCCCTTCGCCTACAGCTTCGCCTCTCGTGCACCCAAAACAGTTTTCCTTCATCCACTGTGGTCCTCCAACACCCCAACACCCATCTTCTCACCTTCCTCCACCACTCCAACACCCTCACTTCACCCACCGCGCTCATCCATCATCCCCAACACTCTCCCTTCATCCTCCATGCTTCAGCTCTCCCTAACACCCCCCCTCCTCCTCCCTCTCCTACGCCCTCCATGCCCCGTCAACCACAGATACCCTTTCATCATCCTGCGGTCGAATGCAACTACTCAACCGAACGCTTGTTGCAAGGACTGTTGTCTGTCAGTTTGTCTACAGGTTGCCATAGTGGGCCCGCCCAAGCTGGGCTGGCTGGAGGTCGTTGGGTGACCAGACGCCGGTGTGGGAAGACGTCTGGGGTGACTCAGGGCGGTCTTACGCAACCACTCGGGAGGTGACGCCCAGCCATCCCTTTGGAAGCGACGCCACTGTGTGTCCCGCCCCACAATGACAGATCGCGTGGAAGAGACGCTTCCACGGGTGGATTCGCAACCACTAGGGTTAGCAGGTACGTTCGATGTGACGGTTGTGGTGACGTCCCCTAGTGTGGCGCTTGTTGTAACGTTCTCTGGTGTGACGCTTGTTGTAGCGTTCTCTGGTGTGACGCTTGCGGTGGTGTATCCCCCGATGAGAAAACGTGTGGTGACGTTTCCTGGTGCGAAGCTTGTGGCGATGTCTTGGTGTGACGTTTGTGGTGACGTCCCCTGGCGTGACGCTTGCTGTGGAGTCTGACGCCCGTTGACGGCTGTGGTCCCAGGATCAAGGGAATGGTAGATCAGGTACATCCACTTCCACGCTTGACACCGGACACCAACAGATGGAAATATATTATGGCTTAAGCACTTTGCCAGCGGTCATTCCTGACCTTCCTACTTGCTGACAATGATAAGTATTTTCCAGTTGACTGATTTGTGGTGTAAGAAGACTTTTGATGTATGGGATGGAGAGTTCTTGTGTTGATTATTCACCTGATACCTAAGATTCTCCCTGTTTGATTACCATAGTAGTGTTAATTCTTATTTATACATTACTTCTCTTTGCGCTCTCGATGGTGTATGTGGTATTCAAGGGAAACATACCGATTAGTAAGAACGAACAAATTACGTCATTTCAACCTTCTTACAAGATGGTTGTCTCCTCTTTACGCTGTAGATATAGACCCAGAGACACAATTGCGTATCTCTGAGGAAGACAAGCCACACTATATACCAAGTATATACCAAACATTACCTTTACAAACAGACACCAAATACAAGGTATACACAAAAACCTACCTACCTTACAGGTGTGGGAGGTTCCCACAGGTTACTGAACTGGTTCACACAAATCGAGCCTTCGGAGGACCTTAAGAACCCAACTTATTCAACTGCACAGCAAAGATATGAACTTTACATTCACGAACCGCAACTGAATTTAAACTGACATAACATTTTCTAAGTTTCATGACCTAACAGAGTGGAATGAACTCAAACGACTTCTCACGGTGACACGCGTTTATGATGACGGGGTTGATGTACTTCTTTCGATAAAAAACTGTTTTCCTGAAACCTGACTCTGAGCCTTATCATGGCTAAGGCTAATGGTGTGGGGGAACAGCCAGAAGCTCTACTGACATCTCCGAATGACTGGAGAGATGTGTTGCGATAGATGATAGGTGAGGCAATACTCCAACTTATTACTATGAGCTTTATGGTTCTCCATATTTCCCATACTGTAAATAATTACCTAAGATAGAATAAGCTTTGACGTACTAATGAGATTAACCCTGATTGCTTATTAGTGTATACACAGAGAGCGAATAACCAAGAACTGACAGTTATGAACCGCCATGTAGTCTGACTAAGGCTGTCGTCTACCTCACTGGTGAGAGCCAGCAGGTCGAACGGCAAAGGGCCCCTCAGGGAGGCACCAGTACACAAGGACGAGGAACACAGAACCAGGAAGCTGATGTGGTGTGTTGCACGGCAAAGGCTAACAAAGAGGATATGTTGCTGTTCGGTGTAGGAGTCCTCCTCCTTATTGTCCCGATCTCGAATGGAGAGGACACACCCGTCAGGGATTGTCTGTCGTGGTCAGACAAGAGAGCAGGAACCCAGTATTTCGAGGTGGAGCCTGGCGTCGAATCCCAGACCCCCTAACTCGGAGACTTTCACCCATGATCTTAGTAACTGGTCTGAAGTCATGACACAAAGTCCTGATCCTTCTGGTGTGTTCTTTGGGGAACTTTCAGGGCGAGGAATTGACAACTGTAGCGGCTTCTGGACAGGCAATCTGTTTGGTGGAAGGCCCTACCCTGTCCGGAAACTTTTAGGATCTATGGTGTAATTTTTCTTCAATATAGAATGTCCGGAAAATATTGTTGGGCAGACTTCCCTTCTAGTTTAGGGATTAAAACTGGCAAGGATTATACATGTAAACCAACTGGGGAAAACCTGAAAGGTATAGCCAGAGCACCTGCGAACATGAAGGGGTTGCTACCCTGACTTTGGATTTAGTGAAGGTAAAAGTTACTGGCCATTTTGTGGCAGTGTCAGACCTGGTTCTCCAAGGTGATCCATTGCTGTGATACACGGATGTGAGACCTTTCTCGCTGGAGCTCATACCTAGGAGATGGTTAGTGATTCTCAACGGTACAGCAAATAGTTACATAGCGTCCATGGCTGGAAAGAACGATGACTTTGAGGACCTCGAGCGTGAAGTGATCACCAGCCAAGGTGATGATGCCTATCAAGGTGTGCCCTAACGGGGAAACTAGGCTGCAGGTAACCCTTCTACAGACACAGCCGTGTTAACCCGGCACGTCCTGAGGCACTTCGGGACAACGAGATATCTTGTTTTGCGAGGACGCTGACGTTTGTGGAAACTCGCTCACCCCTTTGAATCTGTTTTTGTCAAACGACCCATCAGATGCAACTGCTTTCTCTCTCCGAGATGTTTGTAGAGTAACTGGAGTCGTAACTGATTCTTGTGTTTATGTTCCAAAGGCTAGCCTCATTTAGGGGTCTGTCTGGACAATATCCGCAGGGGTGACATCTGTCTTGAGAGAGGACCTTGCGCTGAAGACTTTGAGATCAGTGTCAAATACTGGCTCTCTCTAAATGTTCATACACCTGACTCGGGTTGTGGAGAGTATTCTGTTACGTCTGACAGTTCAGTTGACAGAAGTGACACTGAATGTTTAGATTATCTTGAGGTAAAGTAGAGATTAGATGATGTGCTGTGTGTCCACAGGCTGTCTCTTGCGTTATCACGTGAGAAGGTAATCCATAACAGCATTACTGGTCATTGTATTCGGGAGATTTATCCACTTACTATACTATATAATTCAGTTATCATAATAGGACTCCTGTTATAGAACTGTTTGTATGGCTAAGGGAAGAGGATGTTGCGACTAAAAAGGATATTACTGTAGTCATGGGATGATATGTCTTGTTGATGTTGGTGTTGCATCGCGGGTTTATGGTCGGTGCCCCACACTGGCCCGGATATGGTGTGCATCCGGGGGTGCAATTGTCAACAAAGAGGCTGGTTAAACAGAGGGGCAACGAGCAGCCCTGGGCAATGAAAGCCAGAGAGCAGAGGGTTATGGGAGCTGGTCTGGCTGTGTGAACTCTCCTCTTGCATGGGATGGATTTTTTAGTTTCAAATTAGCTGGAAAGTTCCAAACGACTTTGTAGAGTCACCCCCTAACAAGAAGTGTACTGCTTTGATTGAAAGGCTCATTCCAGAGACTCATGCAATGAATTTGGAACCATACACTAAGGCCGGAACTTGTCGCCTATGGCGCTTTCGTCGCTTGACTGCAGACGAATGAATACAGGCATTGCAAAACGGGATCAGTATGCCTTGGGCGAGCCCATAGAATGCACCGTTGCTAGATTTTTCCAACACTGACGACACATTTTGCCGTCTCACTTAAATGGCCATTCGTGTTTATTGCCTCTTCCCATCCTTTTGGACCAGTTGCAGTCTATAGGCATAATTGTGCACAGAGGAACTGATTTGAAATAAATCTTAAAAAGATGAAGATGACTCAGGAAAGCCCATGGCAGTACCTCTGGGCCCTAAGATCGTTAGTTCCTAAATATACTTTTTACCTGACGATATTGTTCCATCACTTTTGCATATTTGATAACCAATATTTTTTCAAAGACATTGTCATAATTCTAGAAAATATCAATAAACATTTTGAGTGTAGGATGGATTTAGAGGTTAGACCAAGATGTTGGTGAAATTATGTTGTTAAAGCGCTGATTAACATTCCTAAGAAAAGAGACTGAAGTTTCTCGGGCATGTGAATGAAGAAGGGGTTGAATTACACATGATGGCAGGGTGAAGGCCGTTTCAAAGTTTCCCGCTCATAGACGCTGGATGATGTCCAACCCATCATAGTATAGCAGGTCTTATAGCGCTCCCTTACACGTTTGTGCACTCAAAGCCAAGCAACTGATGGACTTGCTTCGGAAAGAGTCCATGCGGGATGAGGTACAACAGGATATTTTTGATACTTCAAGGTGCCCCTTGACTTCAGCCCTCACAGGTCTGCAAAGCTAACGGAATTTTTCATTTTGGCGACGACTGCCTTCAGTAAAAAACCTGAAGCAGTCCTTACTCAAAGATCTGATGTTGTTAACCCAAAGCACAGCCAAAGACTTATTCCGTAATCACAGAGTTGGGTTCCCTTGCCGTATTTTGGAAGCTTAGACATTAGACGCTTGATGTACTAGTATCTAGTTTTTGCATCAACTGATAAAGCTCCGATGGTAGATTTATTTGAGATCAGAATCTATAGAGAAAATACAAACCGATGGTGTTTGACCATACAGGAGCTGCCCCACCTTCAGATGCTGATAAGGAGAAGCGAATTTAGTGGCAGACGCTCTGTTCAGGAAGGTGCCATTAGCACTGCCAGAGCACGATAGCTTCGATGCCAAGGCAGTCACTCAGTCCCAACTCCGCGACTCTATCACTCTTCTATAGTACCATATCGTCCTGAAGTTTACTCAGCTCTTGGTAAAGACGGCGGTGCTTACGGAGGTGCTCATTTTTCAGAACTGTGTTTTGCACATGCGTACATCCCAAGGCAGGTGACTTACGATGAAGGGAGGTATCGCAGTTTGTAGTATCGCAGGATAGCATTCTTTATATACTGATGTCCCCATATTGCATACCCAGGGGAAGATAGTTCTTTGAAATAAGCTTTAAGGAAGAAGTGGTTTTGGTCAAGTATGGTTTAATGGTATTGAAAATTGTGCTGATAATCCTCTCAGACATTGGGTCTAGGTGTAGCAATGCATGCTTTGGAGAGCTGTGTAGAGTGCACGAAATACTGTTGCATATCATCCTGCTCGTATTGGACTGGTAGGAAGGATGAGCAGAAAGGTGTTGAATGTATTGGGTTTTATAACTAATCTCCAAATCTGTATTTATGATGAATCCGTCCCTGTGTCAAGTGTACCAGATATTCATATTTGGTCATCTCAGTGAGAGATACCCCATGTTACATGCTGCATCGTGAGGACAAGAGAATTATTAAGAAAACTTATGTATTATGGACCTCCGTGGTGTATCGGTCAGCGTTCCTGACCGTGACGCATTCACGGGCGGCCCAGGATTGAGCGCATAGGTTCGAATCCTGGTCGCGGCAGTCGGTCCACAGTCAACCCAGCTGTTTATCCACCCCTAAGGGTAAGTAGATAAAATGGGTACCTGGCTTAGGCTAGAGTATATATATATATATATATAATGGGATGGCCTTGATTAGGGCCTCAGCTGCCCGTGCCGTCTCAGCTAACATAAGAAAAAAAAGATTAAACTGAATCTTGCCTATGACGTGGAAGATTGTCTGTTGAGTTGGCACATGAAACAGGATTTTCAGAGGGTGAATACTGGTTTGGTTCGCGCTATACATAAGATCGCTAATGAAAAAATCTAATTCAGGAGGAGCAATACGTAACGATTTTAGTCCAAAAGAAGCCGAGCCCATAGCTAACTCAGTGGGTTGTAATGGGTTAGTTCAAGGCAGTGGAGAAACCACTTGGGAACAAGGTTAAATTCAATGTAATGGGAATGTTAACTCCTTATCCTCACAGGAGGAAGAGAGTGGACACTTGAACAACAGTATTGTGAATACTCATAAACATGTGACTAAAGTTGATGATACCCAGCAAGCTGTAAAGAGTATGTAAGTGCATGATTAAAGATATTGATAGAAATACAGTAAAGCAATACGGAACATTTGCTCCTTACGTCATCCGTAGATGCGCCGATCGATCAAACTTGCCCTGTATCAAACTGGTCCGTTTTGGATAAACAGATATAAGATTACTCCAGTGTCATCACCCATTAAAGCCTCAGTTGATTCCCTTGTGAGTCGCAAGGGTAGATAGAATCTCCATCCTATTTATACGGAAGACTTTGTGTAGTTCTGTTACCCTTTCATGGGTAGTGTTACAGCCAATAATCACATTTTCCTGCACATTCCCCTCGAGGAAGGAGCTCTTTACTGTATCATATTCCTTCTCCATCTTTCGTCAGCACTCTAGTACAGTCCACTTGGCTCAAACACATAAGACCATATCGTATGTCATTATGGCTTACCACCAGCAGATATTCGTAATCAGCATATCAGCCATAAAGGCTCTGAATGTTTGCCGTATCTCTCATTTTTCGTTCCAAGCTTTTCTGGACAATATTCGTGACTCCGTCCTTGTTAGAGATGCCGTCACACCTCAGTAATTAACATTCATTGACGATCCAAGGAATGGCACGGCAAGCATAGATTTTGATGGTGCTATATATTCATTATGCCCAAAAGCAACTGTGCTTGCGATGACTTCTCAGGATGGAGGTTCTGCTTCCCTTCAGGACTGTATATATGGTCCCTGATTCTTTTGCTCTGACGTCAGAGAGACTGGCGATCATAGCTAGACGTAAGCATATCTCCATTTGTGGTAGATGATTGCAGTCCCTTCATATACTACATGGTATGAGTATCCCAAATGAAGCAAACATCACGGATTTGGAGAGAGATGAAGTTTTTGAGTTACCTTTTCATTTGTGTTTACATCTTCGTATTCCACTATTTACAAGTATCACCATAATCCCGAATCTTCTCTTCGTATTTCCTGTTGTGACGTATATTTCACTAAAGAAACGAATTCTAAAGAACATGAGAACCTCCTCAAGAAAGGAGGTTTATGGGCCTCCGTGTTGTAGCGGTTAGCGTTGTCGACCGTGACGCATTTACGGGCCGCCCGGGGTCGAGCGCATGAGCTCGAATCCTGGTTGCGGGAGTGGGCCCACACCGAATCTAGCTGTTCATCCACCCTTATGGGTCGGTCGATGATTTAGGCACCTGGTTTAGACTATTGTATTTATAACGTTAATCAGATAGCCATAATCAGGGCCTTCAATCACCCATACCGTTTCGACCAACAGATGTTTAGACGTCACACAACACACGTGTTGAGAAATGCATCATTACACATTTGTTTCCTCTGTTTACACGTGGGATGCCCAGGCCTTGTGGAAATGTCAGCATTAATTATAACTGTTTGGTTTATTAAAACTGCTGCCAATATTTCTTTTATGGTGTGTGATTATCTCTGCCACACTGATATACGTTGTTCCACCAGAGAATTCATGAGAGCGAATTAACATTGTTAGTCATATTGCGAATGACGTTATTACTTCCCTAAGTTGCATGACAGTATCTGTTGTATTGATGACAGGGTGGGGTCATTTGATATCAAAAATTAACTGGCTTAGTTAATTTGTGAAATCAACTAATTGATTAACTTATCAATCGGCGAAAATTAAGTTAATTGAATTAACTGACTCAGCACACAGGGCTGGGTAAATTAACTTATAGAATTGATTAGTTAAATCAATTTGGGAATTTAACTAGTTATATCAACTCGACTGATTAATCGTCGAAAAGCTGATCAGTTTAAGTGAACCATCCATGATTGGCTTACAGAGTCTAGGCTATTAATGTTTATTAGGCATCCATAATTGTTTAACTTCTCTGGTTGTGGCTGTGAAAGATTGAAAGAGCACCACAGATACATATGACTGTTTACTTGGTAAGTGCAGAGGTGATGGACAGTCGGGCGAGCTGCTGGCTGCAAGTGGTACAGGAATAGGTAAGAACGTGAGATCAGCTGAAGTCAAGTGAAAAGATGTTGATAGGAGTAGCAGGAGTCCCATGGTGCTTATGCAGGAGCGGGTGTAGCAAAAGTCCCGTAGGAGAAGTGAACCGTTGCCTGGGTCTCATGGTGCGGCTATAGGAGAGGAGGTATGCCAAAGTCTTGAGGCACTGCGTCGGAAGTCAGGGTTGAGCCGTCGAGTCCCCGTTGATTTGCTGTCTGTGCAACAGAAGGGAAGCGGCTTGCTGAGGTCCCGTGGTTCGGAGGATGTTCGACAGTTGTGTATCTGTTGCAGGGGGGAGAGGCGTAGTCAAGAACCTTTAGGAACCTACTGCAGATGACGAACGTTGACGATGACCCACGGGATCCTGTCGGAGAAGGTCGTGGGGACTGAGGCACCACACAGACGCTGCTCAAGAGCGATTAACGAAGAGTCGCTTGGTAGACGCTTGCAGACGCAAGGCGCGTCTCGGCGTCTTAGAGCCAGTTGATTGCTTGACTGACTGACTGCTTCATTACTTGACTGATGCAGATGGAATGAGTCCGACTGTATATGGAAGACTGGATCACCTCACGCCGAAGTACTAGTTCTGTGGACGGCCAGCCAGATCCATCATCAATGGTCTCTTTGGGGATTAAAGGGAGTGCAAGCAGAGCCACACCTCCCTCGTGTCCAGGAGACAGCAGGTCGGGTGTACGTCAGGACGTGGGAGTATGATCTCATCACGGCCACGTTGGCCCTGCGTCACGGAATCATCCTCCCTCAAATCGCTGTCTGACATTATGCTGTACATCTGTGTTGTGTTGCCGAAAGGGGACGCCACTACAGTGCTATGCACTACATCCTTAGCCTATATATCATTATAATTCGTTGTATGACCACCTTTCAGCATCAAGGATGCAAGATTCTTTTTCTGTGCTTTATATATTATGCGTTTCAGACCCCTGAAATGATTTTGTAGCTACACTCTCATGTATTTTGTTTGTCGTTTCCATTGTACTGAAGGTGCAGCTGGGTAGCTGTGCTCGGATGCAGCTGGTTAAACGACTGCTGTTGTAAAGAATGTCTCTTTTTTGTCGTTTATCAGCAGTTTGATGCCAAGGGCACTGCTATCGGCCAGACTGGAGGACAGTGGTGCAATAGACCCTGTGTAGAAGGCAGCGTTTGTTTTCATGACCCATAGCCAAAATCTTCTTAAAAGTCTGAAATTGAACTTTAAAGGCAAAGCAGCTTGGAATGCCCTACGGAGATCACCATCATCTCCATCACCCTTCCTCTTATCCCTCACGCTCTTGCACCCCTACGCCCGCGTTCACGCCAAAAGGGTCGAGTCGAGTCATTAGTCATTTGAATCGAGTCAAAATGACTCATTCCTTTTCACACTGAAAGAGTTAAGAAGAGTTACATTTTTCAGCATTCTGTCAGATGTAGAGAGGTATGGACTCATATTCTCACACCAAAGTAGTCGAGTCGAGTCACTTCGAGTCATGACTCTACATGACTCACCATTCCAGCGCACATGCTCGGGCAGTCGGACATCTTCCCTTCATCCACCTCGCTTCCGTGACCCTGGCACCGTTGCTTCATCCCCCCCCTGCCCCAGAACCACTAACGCCCTTCCTCCACTCATATGTCTTGGCACTCCTAGCATCCCCCTTCCACCTACCCAGCACTCCTAGCATCCCCCTTCCACCCACACAGCACTCCTAGTATACCCCTTCCACCCACCTAGCACTCCTAGCATCCCCCTTCCACCCACCCAGCACTCCTAGCATCACCCTTCCACCCACCCAACACTCCTAGCATCCCCCTTCCACCCACCCAGCACTCCTAGCATACCCCTTGCACCCACCCAGCACTCCTAGCATACCCCTTCCACCCACCCAGCACTCCTAGCATCCCCCTTCCACCCATCCAGCACTCCTAGCATACCCCTTCGACCCACCCAGTACTGCTAGCATCCACCTTCCACCCACCAAGCACTCCTAGCATACCCCTTCCACCCACTCAGCACTCCTAGCATACCCCTTCCACCAACCCAGCACTCCTAGCATCCCTCTTCGACGCAACCAGCACTCCTAGCATCCCCCTTCCACCAACCCAGCACTCCTAGCATCCCTCTTCGACCCACCCAGCATTCTTAGCATCCCCCTTCCACCCACCCAGCACTCCTAGCATCCCCCTTCCACCCACCCAGTACTCCTAGCATCTCTATTCCACCCACCCAACACTCCTAGCATCCCTCTTCCTCCCACCCAGCACTCCTAGCATCCCCCTTCCACCCACCCAGTACTCCTAGCATCTCTTTTCCACCCACCCAACACTCCTAGCATCCCTCTTCCTTCCACCCAGCACTCCTAGCATCCCCCTTTCACCCACCCAGCACTCCTAGCATCATTTTTCGACCCACCCAGCACTCCTAGCATCCCCCTTCCACCCACCCAGCACTCCTAGTATCCCCCTTCCACCCACCCAGTACTCCTAGCATCTCTTTTCCACCCACCCAGCATTCCTAGCATCCCCCTTCCACCC
>JAUUDW010624379.1:0-11557 GCA_032361385.1 Panulirus guttatus
CCACTTTGAGTTCACATATAGCATATAATTATGAAGGTAATAATAATGGAATATATTTGATATACAATCATTAAAAGCTTAATTACAGAATCTGATGATCCTAAAACACGGTTTTCACATCAGAATCCTTTTCAGCAGGAAAAACATTAGCTATACTGCGATTTTAAAGCAAATCTATTTTCTGAAGGAAAATGACAAAAACTGCAGGTAATATTCAGGGTATTTTTTACAAGAAAAAACTTTTTGTTTCAAAACTGGAATATAACATAATGAAAGTCTTCTCTCCTTGAAATAATGATTGAAAATGTCAAAAAACACCACTTTGGGTTGACATAGAGTGTACAATTATGAAGGAAGCAATATTGGAATATATTGAATACATAATTATTAAAAGCTTGATTACAGAATCTGATGATCCAAAAACACGATTTTCACATCAGAATCCTTTTCAGCATGAAAAACACTACCTATACTGTGATTTTAAAGCAAATCTGTTTTTGGAAGAAAACTGATAAAAACTGCTTTAAGCTCTGTTCTACCTTTGATAACACAACAATACGTATGTGGAATGAGCTGGCATGACTAAGGGTTGCACATATGTTTATGTAGGGGTTTCCTTAGGACTCAGTGTCTGTTTTCTGACATTTTCTGAGGTATGGCAGTGGTCAAACCCCCAAGGTTGACGGATTACAGAGGCTCAATCTGTATTATGAATGTACAGCACCTCTTTTGAGTGATTCTCCTCAAAAGCCATGCACTAGTAGCTTAGAAAACAAGCTGAACACTATAAATCCCCTAATGTTTGAATGGTAAAATCTAATCGAAATTAAGACTTGACTAATTCCTTCAACAAAAATTCCATACAACTGCACTGCTCTGTTTCACATATAGCTAATTAGGGCTTAAACTATATCCTACATAGTCTGTTGCATTAATAAATCTATCATGCACTAGGATTCAAGAATACTTACTTTTGAAGAATAGTAAGCCACTGCCTGGGCACTTGCTGAAGCTACTGAACTCATGTCATCCTGGTATGAAGCAGTTAAAGACAGCGTCGCCGTTTTGTCTGGTATGTCTACTTTAAAGTGGAACACCCCCTTTTCACGATATTTCTGCAAGAAATGGAATGTACAACAACATACTGGAACAATTCTAAATTCCTATTGAGTTTCAATATCTTAGTCTGGGTGAGTATTGGATATCCAAGAAAGTCTCATTACCATAAGCTAAATAGACCAAACACACTTTCAGGTCACAACATAAGTGGTTAGAAAAGCCATAAGACACCAAAGTCATCCCAGAAAACATGATATTATTCCATAATGATCATCTCAACTCATTTCCTACCTTTCCAGCAATGTCATTTAAATCATCGCCTTTAAGATGTTTTTACTGTATATTCATTAATTTTCATTCATATAACTTACAGTAAGGATCTGGTGTAAAATAATCTAAAATACTTTCATACACTCATTTCAAAATCATTATCAACACATGACTGACTTTTACATTCTTTTATGTTGTTTATCTTAACGTAAATAACCATCAACACTTGACATTTTTCAATTATCTGCTTGTGTCTGGGAGTGGCACTGTGCAGATATTAAAGAGAAGATATAATAAGACCTCCATGGCGTGAGTGTTAGTCTTGCTTACCATAAAGCATTCACAGGCCACCCAAAAGTCAAGTCAATATAGGTTAGAATCCTAGATGCAGCAGTTTGTCCACAATTAACCCAGCTGTTCATCCTCCTCTAGGGAATATTTGATAAAATGGGTACCTGGCTTAGGCTTGATTATATATATCAGAAGGAATTTACCAGATCACGTGCTCAATTGTGATCTTTCCTGGTGCTAACTCACTGACGCAGAAAACAGCGATCAAGTATAATAAATATAAATAAATAAATATACATAATTTTTTTTTTATACATATTCATCATTTCCTGCATTAGCAAGGTAGCATCAAGAACAGAGGACTGAGCATTGGGGGAAAATCCTCACTCGGCCCCCTTCTCTGTTCTTTCTTTTGGAAAAGTGAAAACGAGAGGGGAGGATTTCCAGCCCCCCACTCACTTCCCTTTTAGTCACCTTTTATGACATGCAGGGAATACATGGGAAGTATTCTTTCTCCCCTATCCCCAGGGATAATATATGTATATATATATATATATTTTTTTCATGCATATTCGCTGCTTCCCGCGTTAGCGAGGAAGCGTTAAGAACAGAGGATTGAGCCTAAGAGGAAAAAATCCTCACTTGGCCCCCTTCTCTGTTACTTCTTTTGGAAAAGTGAAAACAGGAGGGGAGGATTTCCAGCCCCCCTCTGTATATATATGATGTGTGTGTGTGTCTACAAATGTGTGTGTGTGTGTGTGTGTGTGTGTGTGTGTGCATGTAAAAATGTGGTACATGTCTCAAACCTAAGTAAACATTGCAAAGAATTTTGCTATTCTATTAGCTCTTTGCTATCTTCTTTATTGTCCTAGCTAAAGCAGCTACTGCTACAACGGAGGTGTTAGGTTTCCCTTGTAACTTCAAAACTGCAATATATGGTATGTACCTGAGGAGGCTGTAGAAGAATTTGTTGAAGATTCTGAAGATTTCTCTGATGCTTTATCTGAAACTTTACTGGTTCCTTTTCGATGCTGAGCACTAGACTTCTGTGTTGCTGAAGTTTTGGGTTGTGCCTTTGGTTGTGGTTTTGGCTGTGGCTTGGGCTGTGGCTTAGGTTGTGATCCCTTTTTACTGACAGGCCTCTTGGTCTCACTCTCAGAGTCAGTGCTATTGTCTGGGGAGAAAATGGACTTCTTCTTTGAGGCTTTGTCTGTGGATGATGCACCTCCACTTCCTGCCATAGTAAGATCACTATGAACACAGAAGTACCCTAATAAAAAATCCTAGCTGAATAAATTTAACATGAAGGGCACCTTCAGTAAGGTTTGAACTAAAAAAATTGAAAATTTATAGGATTATAAAACAAAGAATTCATATCAATACTTGGGAAATTTTGTGGTACACTCACAGCGTGCAAGTCTGGCAATGTAGATTCTATCATGTGACAACTTGCCATGAGAACATTTGATTTACCATCATTAGTAAATGATATTGCCTGTACATTGCTCGGTTTTTGCAAATTTTTTTATGATATCCTAATATCAAAATACTAATGGTGATAAATACCATGCCTGTATTTCACAACCCATGAATTATGCAAAAATGAAAAAACTTCAAGCAAAATTTCCCCTAACATACTCTGATTTCTGGACCACATGTAATCTATTCCATTTAAGTCCATATAGAATAAGTAAGATATTTGTAAATGCTCCAAATATCCATGAGAAACATAAAAAGAATATAACCATAATAAGCTTTCTGTCATTAATTTCACTAATCATTATTAAGAGTATCAATAAGAAAAAAAACCTAGTTTAAAATTGTGACATGATGACATGACAAAAAATATCTATGCATAAATACTGGTGATCATAATAAAGTTTACTGATAACTTACAAGGAAAGAACAATTTCATGGAAGTCATATATGACCAAGCATTCAAATTCATCAAAAATTTCATGCTCTTGTTCCTCCTTTCTCAAAAAGTATCTTATTGAAAATATTCTATATTTACAATACTAAAAAATATCTTTAATTGTAAAACTTCTGACTTTGGTAAACCACCAATACTAAAATGTACTTCCTCCTCTCTTTCCATTTTTGTTGAAGGAAAAAGTCTCAATCCATTAAAAAATTAGGTTTAAGCCTGTGGAAAGAATTTGTTTGAGCTAAATTCCTCACTTATCCTTCACTCATGTAGTCCTCTCTTAAAACCAGTGGATTTGTACAACAACCACAAGAGAGACTTGCTTACACAAGAATTAACCACTGTAAAAGATCAGATTCAAAACTAACTCCTAAAACATTTTCAAAAACCACATGTTCAAGGTAAATATCATATATAATGTATTGACAAACTGTGAAAATGGGGGTCCAAGTGTGAAGACCTCTCTAATATTACTGATCTATGCATTCACAAAAGCAGACCAAAACTAGCTATCTCTAACACTGTCATTAAGGACAAAATGGCTAAAACTGTTTGTTTTGTTCATAAATATGTAAAGTATGTTTGATATGTTTCCTTACAGCAGATTTATGATATGCTGCCTAAAGCTTATTAAGTTCACCTCAAGCCAGATTACCTCTGATCGGGTGTCTCTTACCTCAAGAAGAGACTAATGCTGCTGTTCCATTTTCTGTTTGACTGGGACAAAAATCTCCAGTTCTAGCTCAGTCAACAGCAGGGTTAGGTTACTTACTCTTCTGCCTACGTACTAATATATAAAGACTGACTGAGGAACATCCGCAAGTTAGTGGAAGAAATAGACACAAACAAGGCTTTTTCACAGCTTGAAATCCGCTTAAAAACTTCTTTGCAGTCTCCATCTATGTTCAACTCCTAATTTCATTCTACAAAATAAGCACTCATTCTTTACAGCCATCATGAGCTGGCACTTCATAAGAGTATTTATGTGCCCACACAGAAGCTTATTTCATGTTCGAGGCTCCAGTCACATACGAGTCTACAATGAGGCTAGGC
The DNA here is from genome assembly GCA_032361385.1 of Panulirus guttatus. Classification (NCBI taxonomy): domain Eukaryota; kingdom Metazoa; phylum Arthropoda; class Malacostraca; order Decapoda; family Palinuridae; genus Panulirus; species Panulirus guttatus. The sequence continues at coordinate 4,601 of JAUUDW010624379.1, forward strand.
CTTAACTGAAATATGGAACGGAATTGAAGAGAGGACAATATAAGGTTCCTTGTTGGAAGTGACGGTAGCGAATGGACTATGCCATCATTTAATTGACTCTGGAAGTATGGTGGGATTGCTTTATGAGTATGCCAGGAGCTCAGTACTGACATACAATCATCAGAGGTGATGAGGACACTAGACATAATTTTATAGATTAACCAGATACTTTTTTAATCAAGTCATGACCACTTATTAAAAGTTCAGTCTGTGACATTACTATTAATAATAAAAATAATACTACAAACATACTAGCCTACCTAGAGGCTTCTTGCTTTGTGCTGACTTCTTTTGTTGCACAACACTTCCACTGCCTTTCTGCTGCTGTGCTTTACTAGGAGGTTTTTGTGTTGCTGCTTGTTGGGGACGTGCAGCAGGCCTTGGTCCAGTCTTACGTTGGGTGTTTGAGGCTGGGGCAGTGCTCTTTAGTATAGTTGTTGCTGAAGTTTTTGGACCACGTTTACTTGGAGCTGTTGCAGTCTCTGGTTCTGATTCTGAAGATCCCCTGATAGTATCAAGGGTTTTTTAATAGGCCACTGAGACAGGAAAAGATCCTTTGTCAACAACACAACCCTAGAGCATAAATCAGGCAATTCAAAGATTACATGAAAATAATACTGTGTAAAAAATAAATGACATAAACAATTGTCAGTGAATAACTAATAGCAATTAAAAATAAAACTCAGAAAACAAGCAAAACAAATGATTGTAACATGTGGTTAGAAAGTCAATGCTTTGCAAACTAAATATAACAGATAATGTTAACTTTATTACAATGAAATTCTTAAGGAATACTTGATGAGAGTAATCAGCTAAATCAAAACCTTGTTTTATTAGATGTAATCATAATTGATTTCAACTTGAAATTCTTAAAATATAAAACAAGTAACCAAAAGATTAAATGATGAAATACAGAACAGAAATATATAGAAGCAGACACAAATATCATTGTGAATAACTAAAGTAGTTTCAAAATAATAGAAATCTGTATGACACAAATATATGGATTTGATAATCAATGCTTATCAGGTTCTGAACCAAAGTAAATAATGTCTGTATTACAGTGAACATCTTATGAAATAAATACAAGAAGTGAGCAATCAGCAAAATCAAAATCTCAATTCTTATATCAATTACTATTAATATAACTGTAAGGAAAACTGTTGTGTGATAAATATCTACCTAAAGCCTAATGAAGAACTATAAGATTAAGGGTATCAGAACTGGGCAAATCCATTCTTGGGATATATGGCAGCATGAAAAAAAAAGGGTGTAATACAGAAATAGTTAAAAAAGAAGTAGGGTGTTCAAGTTACTGAAGAGGAGGTCCACCTCAAATTACTGGATGACCTAAAATCATTTTGAGAGATGTTCAGAATCAAAACAAAACCATAACATTTAGAAAGAAAATCTATATCTATCAATCAATTATCATTACTATATTTCCACTTTATTAGGATGGATCAGGAGCAATACGGCCATCAAACATCCTCACATACATCCTCATCCCATGCCCCCCTTTGAGAAAGTGAAACAAGGATATCCATACTTTTAAAGGTGCTTCATATTTTTTTACCTTACATACATTGTTGGTTTTCATGTAAAACCAAAGTCTCCACTTACACCACCTCTATACACAAAATGCTTCCACTAATCTAATCCCCAATCATTACTCAAGCATCTTCAAAGGAAATTTCCCTATTCCTACTCAATCCTCTAATTACATCTAACAATTCCTTGTGGTCTACCTCTTATGAAAATTTAAGAAAATAACAGAAAAGTGTTGTGAACTGGAAGTAGGGAAACTGCAAATGCTGACTTGAATCCTTGCAGCATCCCAGTGAAACAAAGATACCATATCTATGTAAAAACAGCTGAATTATTTATCAAATGTAAACAATCATCATGAACAGCCCTGCAACCAGTATTATTATGAGTACAAATAAGAACTGTTTGACAAAAATTTGGGAATAAAGCTCATGCAATTATGTCAGAAATTACAGAAATTAATAAGGAAATCCTTTCATTTCTAGTAAACACAGCAAAATATACTGAGACGGCCACACAGATCAGGTTCTATAATTCAGGGATTCAAGAGACAATTGAAGATGCTAAAAGTAGGATGACAAACATAAATAATCCCAAAATTTTTTGAGGAAAAATACAGTGACTACAGAGCATGCATAGCCAAAAGGTTGTTAAAAAAAAAATGGGAAAATTATGTGAGTTATCAATGTATATGATTGACAACTACCTCAATAATAAGTACAAAAACAAGCATTATAGAGTAAACAGCAAGTATTATACAGCAGACCACAACTTACAACCCATAATCAACAGTCCTATTAAGTCAAATAATAAGTGGCATGGCACAACGAACTCACAAGGAGAGACAGAATTCTAATGATGAAAATGTTTAATGTATACATAAGAAGTGAAATTGAATACTGCTGTGTAGTGTCGTCACCAGTCAAACAAATAGAAGTAAACAAGTTCGAGAGAATTCTAAAACATTTCACAAGCAAAAGTGATGGTCTGGAATAACTATCAGGTCTGGAATAATTATCAGGAGAGTTTGAAAGAACTACCTTTACAACCTATAAAAAAGAAGGGAAAGATACAAAATTATCTATGCATGGCAGCAAACTGAGGCTATCAAAAATAATATACTAGCTTTGAAAACATCTCAGATAAGAAGGCACAGAACTATTATGTCTTCTACAATAACTGGGAATATATCAAAAAGGTAAGTAGTAGTTGGTAGGTAGTCACCAACCAAGGAGATATATTACTGGTTCTACCCGCCTGAGTATCGGGATGGTCAGCAATGGTTGTGAAGTGAGCCAGCACTTCAGTGGTTATCAAGATGCACTTCTTTGACACAAGTAGCTTTCTTTTCTTTCTGCCTCACCCACATGTGGACCACTGGCATTCTATTCACAAGCATACAATCTCTCCTTTTCACACATAACACTATAACACTTAACTCACACAACTCATTCTTCTTAACACCAGATATTTCTGAGGTGAGTTCTATGCACTAACCCTGCCTCTTGGCAAAAGGGTAGGAGCAACAGATAGAAGTAGTAGGCATGAACATTAGACAAGAGCATTTGGTAGAAGTAGTAGGTACGAACATCAGCTGATAAAAGTATTACGCTGGAACAAAAAGCAGACACATCAGGTAATATCAGATGCTGGGAATATTAAATACGAGCCTCTGAAAACACTGCACTCAAGTTGCCCTCTCCAGTGGCTTTTTAAGGGTGAGGCACTAAAGGCTAAGAACTGGCAATGGAGTTCACCGGTTATGGAGACTCTTTTGCCATGGCCATCCCTGCAAGGGAGTTCCCAAAGGGAACAGGCATCAGAATTATAGATAGATAGATACTAAAAAGATACAAAACAAAAGTATATGAGAGTCAAGAGGAAAAATAATAAACATACATGGAACAAACAGAAACATTTAGAAGAAAATAATATATGTGGTTAAGGTCAAAAACTGGACATCTGGTTGAGGTCAGCCTTGAGGAACATCGGGTAGACAATTAAAAACTATCTAGTGGCAAGTAACACATGTGGTAAACATTACTGACAACCCCTGTTGTTCTGGTAAAACCTCATAAGTAGTTGCAGGAAGGTAATTAGGTGCTCCTTCTTGAACCTTTTCGAGTACTGCAATATGCCTTCTTGATGAACTTATCATCTATCACACATTCTGACTGCCCATATTCACCTTAATTATTTTCATCCATGTACCTTTCTAATGATTTCTTTACACCTTCAGTCTTAATTCTATCCATCCTCCTACTTCCAATAATACTGCAGAAATTATCCATATCCACTGCTCTTACTTTTGGTGTATCCTAATCTATATACATTGGAGTTTCACATTCATGTATCAGCCCTGGGACAAGTACTCCTTCATGCATGTTTCTTGTACCTAATCTTATTTTTTTCCCCATTCACCAGAATTTTTGGTGTACCCCAGTTTTTCTCCCTTGTATGACTTTACTATCAACTTCAACTTTCCCACAACTATCCTCACACAACTTTGTTCCCAAATATTGAGACATACACAACTTCCAATTCTTCACTGAGAAAAGTAACATTATACACTAATCTCATTTGTTTCAAAAACTATTGTCTTGATTTTATTTGCATTAACTATGAACATCCTCCTCCACCATACATCATGAAACTGGCCCACCATTTTATCCAACTCTTCTGCTGATTTGGTTAGCAGCACAATAGTATCCTCAATTCCTTAAAAAAATATTACATAACTATAGAGAGATCACAAAACCTTAATGTACTCCCAGATTTATTTCCAATCACTCACTCATACCACAGTTACTGTCACAAATGTAATACTTTTGTCATCAAAGATCTTAAAAGCTCTTGAAATTCTTCCCTGCACACCATACAGAGTTGAAAACTTTCCTAAATATTATCTCATTCACATTACCATATGCCTTTTCTACATCCATAAATGTTACATAAACCTTCTTTTTCTCTAGCACAAACTCTGATCTATATACCCTCTTCCCTTCATAATTCCACCTTGCTCTTCACAAACAAGAGGTGCAAAAATTCTTTTAAAAACAATCACTACCCTTCCATACACCTTACAAAATTTTCCATGGCCTCCTATTCGTCTATATTTCTTTAACTTACTTTTCATCCTTTTATTTTATGCAGTAGAATAATTACTGCTATCATCCGGTCATCAGGCACCTAAATATTTTTCTATGATTCCATACATATTCCCTGATCCACTCTACAGCAGTTTTATTTCCACTCTTCATTTCACTTATAACTCGAATATATCCCTACCTTCTCCATTCCTTAAGAGCTCTATTACTCTTCTTACTTCCTCCACTAAAAGTCTTCTTCTCTCATAAACTTATCTCCCTCTGTCTCTCCTTATCTCCATTCCTACTGTTCCTACATACATGTTTACTCGCATCATCATTAATCAGTTCTTTGAAATATTCTATTCCTATGTTACAAATTTCACTCATTATCAACATTCTCCAAGACCTGTCTAATACACTTCCACTCCTTCCACATAACACTTTTCTATTTTCATTCCCATCCTTCCAGAAGAGATAGTCATTTACTTTTACATTCTTATTCATTTTTTTGTTACCCTCATTTTTTCTCTTTTCACTGATGTATATCATTCTTTTAGCTCCATTTCAGGGCTGTGTATTAATCACTATCTCCCCTCCATTCCTTATATTTTCTCCTTCAAGACTCTCTCCTCCAACAATTTTCTTAAATAACCTACACATATCATAATGCTCACCTCACCCCCCTGCCAGCCTTTAATAACTGCCTACACATCACCTCAACCTCACCCAGGTTTGGTTTGAATTCTCTCAGCTTTTCAGCAAACATCTCTAGGAAGGTATGCTTCATCCTTTCATTTCTCAGCTCCTCCACACCTTAAATGTCTCATAATTCATTCACATTTCTCTTCCTACACCATCTTCAATAAAAGCCTAACCTACTTGTAGTATGATGGGGACTTTGGGTTTCTGATAAAGCCCATTTCTGATATATAGAGTGTCCAATATAGCAATGTTTTCTATCTATCTATCTATCTATCTATATCTGTGATGCCTGTTCCAGCTGGAATTCCCTCAAAGGGGTGGCCAATGCAACAGAGTCTCCATTACTAAAGAACTCCAGTGCTTCTTCTTACCCTTTAGTGCCTCAACCTTAACAGGCCACAGGCAGAGGGCAAGTCTAGCATAGCACTTGCAGAGGCTCCTACCTAATGTTACTAATGACTACTTCTATCTAATTCTCCTACCTACTACTTCTACCTGATGTTTCTAATTAATGCTACCTCCTAAATGTTCCTGCCTTCTTCTCTCTACTGTTCCTACCATTTTGCCAAAAGGCCGGGCTAGCAAATAGTGCTCACCACGGGAATACCTAGGGTTAGAAGAATGAACTGTGTGAGTTAAGTGTTGTCAAATATTAAATATGACATGGAGAGATTATATGCTTGTGGACTAAATGCCAGGAGTCCACATGTTAGTGAAGCAGAAAGAAATGACAGCTATACTCGACCAAAGCCTTTAAGGCCACTAGGGTGTTGGCCGTCACTGAGAGGGGTATTCCCCCATCCTTGCCACCTATGCTCTCCACCAACCCTGCCTTGGTCTATTATTAGCTTGACCTGCCCAGGAATAACCTGACAGGCTGACCCAGTCCCAGGCCAGGGTACACTCAGCCAGCAACGCCGCAAAGCTGTGGTGTCAAATCTAATGAAAAATATGGTGATCAATTGTTTTCAGAGCAAAAACTTTGTCGGTCACAAATACATACAGCCTTATTGTAGAATTTGGTAATTACGATATACTTCATTGATACGTCACAATGTGAGAGACACTTCGTCATCATTTTGGTGGGGAACATGTGACAGCGCTCGGGGAATTTTCCTGTCAGGGACGGCAAACGCCCCAGCGGCCTTAAAGGCTGAGGTCAAGTATAACTGGGTCATAGGAGTGCAACTTGACAATGACCAAAGTGCTGGCTCACTAAACTGATGTCACTAACCCTCCTGATACCCAGGCGGGTACTACTGGTAATATACCTCCCTGGTCGTTGGCTGCCTACCACCTACTACCTATCAGCAACGTTTTAGTGAAAGGCATAAAGTATGAAACTGCAAAATACGATATGATACTGTCTGAGAAGTGCTTAGCTGGATGAAGTTTATAAGACTACTAACAGGCCATAAAGAAAAATACCTTCTTTATGGAAACCCTATGCTTCTCTTTCACTTGTACTCCCTTTAGTTCCTAAGGCTAACCTGTCTTGTTAAATATCCATTTTAGCTAAGTGTTTTGCACAGGCCTATATGTATTAACATAAAAACTGAATATACAACACATGGCACCA
>JAUUDW010624401.1:0-11423 GCA_032361385.1 Panulirus guttatus
ATAATGATAATATAATAATAATAATAACAATAATAATGATAATAATATTAATATTGTTAATGATAATGATTATGATAATAATGATGATAATGATAATAACAGTAATAATAATAACAATTGTTCCCTGTCTCCCTCGTAGCAATCTAGCTCAAGGAACGGACAAAGAATAGTCTCATTTGCTCACATAAACTCCCCTGCTGTCACGTATGAGGTTGTGTAAAAATGCTAAAAGATAGTGCTTTTTTCACAGATTACCTAAGGACTTCCGGCTGGAAGCCATAGATGAGCACTACGCGGAATATTTGCATAAGCACTGGGAGAATCGCGCGTCAATGACATTAGAGTCATTTAGGCGTGTGTTGCGTACTCTCCCGGCAGTAGGTGTCTTCACCACAACTACATCCCCAGCCATCACCACTGCAGATGAGACGCTACAAGACAAATATAAAAAGACCATCAATATAGGCAATGCAATGCAAGACACCATGGCGCTAGGAAACACACTGGAGACAACTGTCACTGAAGATGATGCATCAGGAGAGACGATGACTTCTGGTGGAGACGAGACTGGTCAGTCTGATACCAGTCAGATGCCTGTGGCATGGACCACCCTCTCCTATTTGTACAACATTAGCAATACCTTCACGTTCAAGGAATATCGTCGTCGGGGGCTGGGTCGGGCGGTAACCGTGGCCCTGGCTGCTCGTGTGTTGCGTGATGACGACAGAGTTTCAGCTTTCATCCACTATGATAACGACATCTCCATCAAGTTTCATGAACAACTAGGCTTCATCAGGGAATGTGACTTAGGCTGGCAAAGATATTCCGTATTGGAAGAAGGTGACACATAAACCTTTCCGTGGAAAGACGATTTCGTTTAGTACTCTGTTTCCAAAAGAACTCTCATAGATTACTAATCAGGCCTACAAAAACTTTACTCATAACATATGTTTTACCTTCAGAACCTCCGTATATGCCATGTCACAGGAATTTTCATTATTCGGTATAGAGGTGTCGAGGTGTCTACATGTGGGTCAATAGTATTTGTCCTGTGACTGAGAAAGTAGGGCTAAATCACTATTACAAAATGAGCTTTCATACTATTTTGTTTGATATAATCAGCCTTTAGCCTCGTTTCTTACATTGATGTAGGCTATAGCTAAACAGAGAATAGCGGGAGATCGTAATCCAGTGTAGTACATAAGACAGCCACAACATTATCCTTTAGTTTCTGGTGTTTCAAGAGCTGGCTAGAATTTTGCAGAATGGAACTAAGACATACTTGGATTTCGTAACGGTTTATACTGTTTGCTGTCCTTGAAATACATTCTCTTGCATATGTATATATCTTGAAGTATTCAAGTAAATCTGATTCTGATGGAATGAAGTGCCTGGAAAGTAGGATTTTGGTGGAGAAGCAACATAAGGTTGAAGTTGAGGCCAAGTTAGGTTTTTACAAAGTCCAGATGACGTAAGAATCCGAATACTAAGTTATGTTTTTGTTAATCTTTGGAATTTAATGGTATGACCAGATGGATTTTTATCGTTTATATAAACTTATCAAATATTGCTTACTATCTTTTTTTGGAGTCCATGATGGGACTTAAGATGCTTAATTAATGAATTAATATTGGAACGACAAAAATGTAGAGTTGCCATTTTGTCAGTACTAGTGACTCACTTGCATCGCACAAACACACGCTTGTTAGCTCTATGCCTTAACTAACCGTTTGCATTGATAAAACACTAGGAAGAGTGAATTTGATCTGCGTTTGCAGTCATAAGATTTAACCAAAGGCTATTGACAGAACATTCATTTGTCAAAACACTTTGCCCAGATCATGTTCTATGTCCGGAGCAGTATCTAGGTGCACCGTATATTCTTTGGATGACTCAAAATCTTTCATGGCAGCGTCGAGTATTCACATGGATTAATCAGACTGACCATCGGTCTTCACATGAGCTTCACTATCGTCTTTTTTTCCTGACAAATCGTGTTCTGTTGTGTATAAATTAGTTGAATCGTTTTTCATTATATCGTTGAAGGTTTAGTGATCTTCTCTTTTGTTGTATGGTATTAATAAAATGAACGAGTGAGGTGTATAATCAAGATTGCTTAATGAGGTTGAATTGCCTATTCTTTCTCCTGAAGTGAGGATGCACTCTGCTGTTAAGAGGAAGACATCTCCAGTTATAGATATATGTTTGAAACTGTATTTGCTTTTTTCTTTAGTAACTTACTATTATACAGTATCCATTGTTTGTTAAGCGATTTGTATTTATACGACAAAATATGATATAGGTTTATAGGGGAGGCAAGGAAGGTAGCGGTGCCATGCAGCCGTGTTCTGCCTGGGGCGTATAAGGCGGGAGGTGTTAATGAAAGTAGTAAACAGCGGAAGGCGTTGAATGGGTAAGTAGTGGGATCCTCACAGCCGCGTCCGGTCTGACAGGCAGGAAAGGTGTGGTGGCGAGAGGGGAGAGCAGGAGGGATGGTACACTTGATTAGTGAGGCCCCACAGCTACGGTCCAAAGAACAGGCTGGACAAAGGGTGTGTAGGAGAGAGCTGATACGTGGAAAAATGATACGGCTGGATAGCGGCACCACACAGTTTGTCGGACATGAATTGGAACTGACTTTTACAAGCAATTCAATTACTTACCCTGAGTGAGTATAAATATTATTTGAAATTCAACAGTAATTCAACAGGCTCCAGAGTTTTTATCACTTAGAAAAGTGCGTGATATTTCAAATATATGTAATTGCTTACTATATTTTGAATGAAATATTGTTAATAAAATTTAAAATCAAAAGAAAGGTTAGAAGCGATAGAAATTTCATAAATGATATTTATGTACTTTTAAAATGTTTCATGGTTGACTCAAAGTGATAAAGATCTCTGAATCACTACTAATGTTTCTGCTTATTTACATTAAATACTGGTCTTGTTATATGATCAGCTCTGCCACCAAGACCCCCGTCATATGCCCTTCGGTCAGTGTGGAGCTGCTTCCCACCCCATCATCTACTCCCAGCTATATCCTTCAAGACCCACGCACCAAGACATTTGGCTTTTATTAAACTGGTCGGCTCCGGATTTCCTTATTCATATGTTCTTAAACAGATATACAGATGTATAGACAGCTTCGCTATTTAAGTAACTGTTGAAACTCAAGTGGATATACCGAAACTTAGAATAAAAGACGAGTTTAGGATCAGACTCGCAACCTGATCTTGAAGCTCTCTTAAATATATCATGAAAGGCTATAAGACAGTTACAGAAAATGCAGACTAATTCTAGGAGTATTGCCATTCATTAAACCTTATGTGTTTTACCGTACAAGCAAACATCTATAAATTCCTAAAAGTCATCTAATGATAACCATATAAGTTGGCTGTTTTTTTCGGATATCTAGGTCTTTCGAATGCCATGGTTTTTAAGGCTATCAACGTTAGGTTACAGTTTCCAGTGAGAAAATTGTAAACACCCTTCTCACGGGTTCAATATCAATACGGTTGGGGATTTTTAACTTTCATAATACAGAAGGGATTTCATTTTTGTTTGCCAATAAAAGGTCCTATACCTTTTCCTATAGTAATGAATAGTTTTCTTCTACAACAAGTCTTTCGAAAAACTGTTCACTGTTGACTCAATAAAACTAGTTCAAAAAGTTATATGCTGTTATCGTCACCCTAACTCTTATTTCTTCTGCACCCGTCTATATGATGACCTCAAACCTCTCACTGTAAGTCACCTCCCTTAATTCTGATACCATCTTTGTTACCGTCTTTACAATTTTCCATGTGCTTCTGTAAGGGCGGTAGCAAAATATGAAAAGCATATTTCAGTATCGACTTAATGCACAATGTGAATAGTTTACTGAATATCTACTTATCTGTTTGTTGACCATAATTCTAATAGTTTTCATTGGATAGTTTATTTCACTTACCATTCTCTCATAGAGGGGCTCTATAGACAGGCACATTGTAGATACCCAATTAACTCTCACTCAGAGATTTCTGCTGCCATTTTTCAACTGTCCTATCCTTATCACATTACATTTTCTTAAGTCAGATTTAACCAATCTTGTTTCAGACCAAGTCTGGGAATAGTCGAGATCACCATGTAGATTGATGTAATCCTCTTCGGTATTTACTTCGGTTGTAATACTGGTATCATCCGCAATCATACATTGGTAGGAGTTTAATCCTCCTAGGAAGTCATTGACATATACGAAAATGAGCAATGGTTCCACGAGTGAACCCTGCGGTGACGTCAACCTATTTCGAAAAAAATGCTTCACTTAATTGCGTCTTTTAGTCCTTCCCACTAAGATAACTTTCTGTTCAACGAAAGAATTCCCCCCCCCCCACCCCACGCTCTTCTTGTTGCATGTCTACTATCCTCATAAGTTGGGCACTATTAAATGCTTTGTGGCTGTTCATATATACACAATCCATTCATCTTTCTTAGACATTCGTTTCACAGGACATCTTTTCCTTGATTCGCGTTTTACATATATTTCATCTATAGTTTGCCCTTTGCATGTAGTTATTTACATTGTTTGTGATTACATCTTCCAGTATCTCGTAAAGTTCACTGCGAGGAGAGACTGGTCTCGACTTCAGTGAAAGTTTCCCATCTCGTTTCTTAAAGATAGGTATAACATTTACTTTCTCCCATTATCTTCGCACTTTGCTCTCCTTCATCGACATCTTGAACAACATTTCAAGCGTCGTTCCATGAGCAGTTGTATATCTCTCTCAGTACCTATGGAAAAATTTCTTTTGGACCATGAGAGCCTTTTATGGGTTAGGGCCATTAAATGCTTTGTTCATATCTTTTCTAGATACTTTAGAGTTTTCCAAGAACCCCTCGCCATACTACCTTATTTTCCTTCTTCCTCTGTGAAAACATTAATACAACTTATCATTCAGATCCTTGCATATTTATGCATCATTCACTATATCTGTTCCATTCGAATCCCTTAACCTGATTAGGAAGTCTCAGATCAACAGCATACTTCCGATGATTTCAAGGATAAAGTTTCTCTGTTTCTCGTTTCCATTTTATCCTGTTCTACTCAATCTGTTTTCTCAGTATTCCATTCAAATACTAGTTGGCCGGAGTGCCACCTATACTTTGATCAAAGCACATACCGACACTCATTCTATTTTTGACATACTGAATTACACCTTCCGTCTGACTTTGAGGCTATAGGTACCCATGTAGATTTCATGTAACCTTCCACAACAATGACCTGTATTATGCATACTGAACTCCATTTCCCATTTTGAGTTTCCATGAAATTGTCTAGTCATATTATAATTTCAGTGATGATGTCTCCTTTATGAGCCTGCTTTAACCGTTGTTTTTCGTATGTCCTCATTTACCCCTTAATGATACTCAAGTATTTCATGATCATTTCTATCAGTTATTGTATCATATATAACACTATTTCCATGCTGTGAAGCTAAATCCTGGTAACAATGGTGTATCAACACCTCTAATTCTACTGTACTCAGCTACATGCTAATGCAGACTATGCTCCTGTATACACTCTAATGACCTGTACCTTAGGAAGAATATAAATTCTCCAAGTACGTATCCTCGTAACTGATATCCTCATGTATTAGAACTTTAATATCTATGAGAGGGGGTTTTGATGGTTATATTTTTTTTTTATGTTTATATATTTATATATTTATAGCTTTTCTTGCTTATTCTTGTAGAGGATTATTGATAATGAAAAACATTCTGCAATTCTTTCCTGCAATCATTCTAACCACAACGTACTGTTTCTATAGGCCATCCTTCAATACTTAAATGAAACTCAAGGCTATCCCCTATCAAAATGGACATCCTCCTCCTTTGTCTTCCATTTACAACCTTGCTAACACCCAGCATATTAAACAGAAAAGGGAAAATCTTATCTCTCAGGTGAATTTTTCCTCCATTGATTCAAGAATATCTGGTTGGTTTTCCCTAATTCAGTGCTGAATTTAGTTATTTCTAATATTCAATTCAATCTGCATTTGCACATATGACTGTCTTTCCAACAATCCCATCACTCCTGACCTCTTCAAGGTACTGGCAGGGCTGTTGCTCCTGTCACCTCTTTTGATGTGTTCCGTTTTTTTACTTCCAGCCGTTTTCTTTACCTCTCCCGTTCTTTCTATACTCTATCACGTCTCATGAAAAATCTACTTAACTTATCCTTGGCTGCAAGTTTCTCAGTCTGCTTTAGTACTTCATTGCTGAGGTACATATCTTCATATTGAACATAATCATTAATGGTCGTCCCCCTTAAGTACTGCCTATTTATCATCAGCCAATCTATTTCGTGATTTTTCTCAACTGTCCTACATCTTTTTTTTTTCATTCATTCACTACTGATAACTCATGAGAGTACAATTTTCATCTTATTAAAAATGATTCTTACTTAAAAACATGTTATGACGCCTGGTTATTCTATCGTTGCATTTTCCCAAATGTTCACAGGTAGCGTTGTCAAACTAGTTGAAAAATATAAAATTTGTGATCGGCTCATTCCTTATTCTTCTCTTCTTCAATGTGGACAAAAATTCAAGGTCTCTATCTTTTCCATCTAACTCACCACTCACATTTCAGTGTACTTACTATTTTTCTGTTACGGGAAATGTTTCAACCTGAAAAAAGATAAAAAGAAAAAAATCTACACCTCATGGTAAGCCATGCTAATATTACTGTCTGACTTAGACAGGTGCCTGTGTGTGATTTCTGTTTATGATTACTACTTGTGTGTTGAAAGGAGAGCTTTTATGCTCATGTTGCCCCTTCTCTTAGCCTTCTATATAATCACAAAGTCTTTCATTTCTATAGATGTATGCACACACACATACCCAATCTAATTTTCCTTCACTGACCTACATCTATGTGTGTGTGTGTGTGTGTGTGTGTGTGTGTGTGTGTGTGTGTGTGTGTGCGCGCGCGTGCGCAGTGTGAGTTGTTGGTAACTGGTGTAAAAAATAAGAGATGATGGAATTTGAAATAATCTTTTGAGATAGCGCACGTTTAGATAATTACAGTTGTAAAGGCTGTAAAGGTACTCCTCATTGAGGAAAAGTGTGTTGCATGACTTTGTCAAACATTATGATGTAAGGGAAATGGTTGTCAGACTTACAGACTAAATGTGGTTGAGAAAAATGGTGTGAATGAAGATGCAGCATCACTCTTATCAGGCACATTGTCATGCAGGATAAGACGCACTGCATCAAGAAGTCTACAGTAAATAGAATTCTCTTTCATCCTGCTAGACTTGTATTCTTACAGACTTGCATTGTCTTTCTATAATCTTTTTCCGAAATATTTGGAAAAATATGAAATGTGTTTTGACGATTGTTAGTTTATAGTGATATTGCATAGCAGGAACTTTGTACGCCAGGCAGCGGGGTTGATCACCCTCGGGCCCTGTGGGTACGCTAATCAAGTTTAGTGTAGTGGAATTTTGCAGTGTGACGCGCTTTCCCTGGGGCCTCTCTGAACCAGCTTTTATTACACCAAAGGAAGTGAGTTAAATCACTGGCTAAGAAAATTAGTTACTTTGGGGAAAGATTTGAATCCAATATTGTTTTTCAAAGCAGTTATGAACTAAATCTTGCTGGGAAGCGCCTCCCTCTCTAGCCAGAAGAGTCCCTTATGCAGCACAGACTGTTGCTGTGTTGTTGTTAGGACGTGGACTGGAGTCTAAAGTGAAAACTGATGAATATCCATTTGACCACGTCTCCTCCTTGAAATACTTTGGTATTTCAGTCCCATGTACTGCATTGGTGTGCAAAAACAAAATCGACAATCTACAGTTAAGATCAGAGCCCAAATAGCTGTTGCAGTGTATAATCTTAGTTATGGCAAAAATCTCAGAATTGCTAAAATGATATATTTGGCTTATATTACGTCTCTAATAGACTATCAAACACCAGCTGTAGTCATACATAACAGCAAAGACGTTAATAGACTTGGAAAAGAACAAAATGAAGCCACAAGAAGAGGCTGCCCAAAGACCAACAAAGTAATGATCATGCGAAAATACTTGGTATTCCCAGAAATGAAGACTTAATAATTGATATCAATTTTGTAATAGGAATGAAACTTCAGAGACTTTTGTGTTAAGATTTATTTATGAAGCAAGTGAATCTAAATGGATCCAAATAAAAGCTACTCACATGACAATGTTTTGGAGCACATAACTTGTATAATTAGGAAGCAGCAGTATTTCCTGCCTTTTTGGCAAATAACATACTACATTACTACATCTACTTATCCACCTGAGAAACATATTAGTTAAAATCTTTATCTTCATCACTAAACCAAAACCAGTGTTTGCAAACATATACAGACTCTAGACTGAAATATACATACCTCAGTGATCCAGTACTAAGGGCTTTCTCAACTCTTGCTAGTGGGAGGGCAGATAGTGTTTTCATTGCGGTTTAGTCCGGTGGTAATAGATTAGGGAAAAATGTCACGATTCTTTATCTTCACATTTTGTCCTTAGCATCCTGAGATAAAATATTAACAAGTTGGTGTTTGAAGCGAGACAACTATTGAAAAATTTTTGGTCGTGATTTAAATCAAATTGCTATGTTGAGAACAACAGAGGGTTGTCAGTCAGAAGCCTAAATCTATAATCAAAAAGGAACTGAATGTCCTATTTGAAAAAAGCAGACGAATTAAGATAAGCGCAAGTAGAAACATTTTTCCATCAAAATGTAAAGTGTAAAGGACAATATGTGTATGGAGACAGTAATAAGATCAGCAGATTAGGAGCTGTTGTAATTACTAGCTGAGGCTAAGTTATTTGTGCTAATGACGCTAAGGCCCATCTAGAGATGTTAATCACGTAAATTATGACACTGTGGCCTAGAATGTAAGAAGACAGAGCCATTCACGGGTAGGTTAATCATACCTTGCAAAATGTCATAACACCTTTTTATTAATAACAAGATACCTGAAATTGTAATACTGCACCTAGTATGTAAAATTTTCGATATGAAAGACCATGTAATGTAGTTTACGTAATGAATCAATTTAGTAACATTTTGTGTAATGATTTTTAGCACACTGGGGTCTAAGGAACATTCTAATCCTTTTCCAATACTACTTACAGGATGAACATGAGGTGCATAAAAAATCTGAAGAGGATAACAACACAAATGAATCAAATATAAATTATGGTTATAGAGGACAGTGAAATTTTTAGGTAGATGGTTTTAAGGTTTGAAGACTTAGGCAGTTGTCACTGGTAATGAAGATAATGGTTATGTTTCAGAAAACTAACAAATTCGGGCCCTCCGTATTCTTGTCTGCTCGATCTTGCAGAAGGGTACTACCCCTTCCTTCAAAGCCACTGCGCCCTTCCTCATAGCCCACCACACACAACCTCACCGCCACAATTCCCACCCTCCCTCAAAACGCGTTCGCTGTCTGGTAAACTACATTTGCGTAGACAACATATAAACCTAAGATATATTTCCATGACTTTTTCAGATGCAAATGTAAGTGGGTACCATATGCCTGAGGATGTTACAAAGTTTGAAAAGTCTTGTTATGGCTAAAGTTATATCTTCATTTTATAAGATAATACCTCTTTTAGGGAACCTGCTTATTTGAAAAGCAAAAAATGTTTTGCTGCGCTATATTATTGTCACGAAGTTTTGCAACTATTTTATATTGAAAAGTATCCTATTAAATGTATGTTGTTTTCACATCAGTATCATCTGGACAAGTTTAAGGACATGTGAAAAGGGTAAGTTGTTAAACAGAATGTTGAATTTCTGGTAGATAAGTTTTCCTCAGAAAAAGATTGACAGTCAGTACTGAAGATTAGACTGTAAAGAGCTCTTTGGGGAAGATACCATATTTAAAGCTGCAGAGGAGTTAGAAATTGCCCATCAAAGGTAATATGGAAAATCCAGTTTTACATACTGAGTACATAATATACCCCTCTGATCTCAGATATTTCAGAGGGCAGATTTAAGGGGGAAACCTTTTACAAGTAAGTTAAAAAAAAAAAGAACAAAAGTCTTAGGATGTTTATTAGAGGCTGGGCTTACATTGCCCAAAAGTTTTTAATAGGATTATTTTTATGAAATAGGGACAAGCTCAAAGGAAGCATTACCTGGTTTAAACCTCACAGTACAATGAAAGCAGCAATATATATACAGAATTTGTTGAGGCTTGGGGTCAGAGAGCTTTATTATGTGTTATAAAGTGGGCTCTATAAATATATTGGAAGATTGTAGTATAGCCTGATATTACAAACTTCTGTGAAACACAAACGTGATGGGACCAGCTATCATGAGCTTCAGTGTGTGTGTGTAAATAAGGTGCATTTTCCATTTGCACTGGAGAAATTGACCCTTGTTCATTTTGTAGCTGACGCATCACCATAGATGGTCATGTCACGGAAAATGGATGAACAGTGTGAATAGTGTACAGTGAATCTCATTGTAGGTAGTGAGTATACACCTGTACAGTGGCATGAAATATGCTATTTCCCTGCAGTGGTTGTTTTTAAATCTTTCAGAGACTTAAGGTTTCAAGGGATTGATATCCAAATTCTACACGTTTGAAGGTAGAAATGTCTCACGGTGTTTGGATTTGATATTGGCCAAAGCTCTGAAGTTGCAATGTATATTTTTTACAAATTTCCCTTGATAATTTAAGAAACTTTTCTGTCTGATTTCTTAGCTGTGATATTTTTTTTATTTTCATGTGAGCTTTATAAATCCATGCATTGGTTTAGGATGGAGATCAGTGCTGGATGCAAGTCACCTCATGCCAGTCACCCAGGCAAATGAAAAAACCAGTCATTGATTTTGTATGGTAGGGGGAACTACTGCATTCTTGCCTAGTCGGGCTCCGAAGTTATATTCTGAGACTTACTTAATAATTTCCAGATAAAAAATTCCTAGAAGAAAGCTTTAAACTTTTAAAAGAGTTGATTTGAGTACACTTACCTTTTATAGTAATCAGTAAAGTTACTAATATGTTTTTTTTTCTTTTTAAAGATGTTTAATGCAGAAAATAATTGAGGATAAATAACTCTAGAAAGCTTTAAAAGTATAAAATTTTATTTATTTTCAAGAAGGTTTTAGTCTGTTGGTATTTTCTTTTATTCATCTTAATATTTAGTAAGCCAGCAGTATAAAACTTAAGAGCTGTACACAGTCATGCCTGGATGTGGATAAAACTTGAGAGCTGTACACAGTCATGCCTGGATGTGGAATATGTGGGGTGCATGATGGTGCTGCATACAAAGTCCATCAATGATATGTACCATTCTGGATGGTTCTTTACTTAATAACTCGTATTGATGAGTTGCTGTCAAGAAAGGGTACATTTTCAATTTTTGGCATTGATATTATTGTTTTCCTCTTTAGT
>JAUUDW010624413.1:0-11556 GCA_032361385.1 Panulirus guttatus
TTTTCATAATTGTAATGTTTTAAAAGCCTGTGAAATTACCAGCTGCACTAGTCAGATCCAGTGTTGTCTAGGTCAGGCACGTACTGGCAACACTGCCTCCAGTTGTGTTAGGAACGACTTTTACTGCCTCATCTTGGTCAAATTTCAGTGCTTGAAAAGTCAGTGTTCATAAAAGCACTCCAGACATATAAACAACATTTCATCCTCCTCAAGTATTTCAGGATTATCTTCTGCCTGGTCCTCTACGTAAATCTAGCTTAAGCTACTCAGTTTACTTCTTAGAAAACTCATGAGAATGTGCTGTATTTGGCATGGCTGGAGGGTGACTGACTATGGAGAGGAATTCTCATGCACTGCCACCTTGGTGACCACCCAGGCTTGGCAGATGACCTTAAAAGAAGGGTGTGAAATTCAGTGATTAAACGTGTGTCTGAAAGAGTTGTCTGGCATGTGTAATTAAAAGTGTTTAAGAGTTAAAGGTTTATATAGCCATTCAAGCTTCCTTGCTGGGCTCACATATTTGTTTCATACATTTTCTCTATGTTCCATAGTACACAAGGGCCCTGCACAATGACATTCCATAGAGCGACATTTAAGAATTTGGTTCAGAATCCTTTGAATGACACTAAGTCTTGCAATAGCAATGCTTTTGATAAAAATAAAATCATATGTTCAGTTTACCATTTCAAATATTCCATTAAAGTAATAATGAAATACTGAAAGATGTTGTAAGGTTTTTCAGTTGTAATACCTTTCAAAGTGATGTCAAAGTAAGATAGTACTACATTCCTATTCCAGAAGTAGTGGCCTCAAGACAACTTATGTGTGGGTAAGGGAGAGTATTTGCTGCATAAGAATTATTAATACAAACCAACAAATAAGAAAGCCATAAATCTTTCCATGAATGGGGGTAAGTGCAGTGATTACACCATGAGTGTTGAATGAGAAAACAAAAGTGAATGGCACCTAAAGAGTTTAACATCTGGGAGATACAAGAATAGGTGAATACCCATAATTATTCCATGCTCACAATCATTTCATACTCATAATCCTATATTCATAATTATTCCATATTTAGAATTCCATACTCATAATTATTCCATGCTCAGACTGCAATTAACCTTCCAGGCTCAAAGGACACTTTAACAACCTGTAATTTTAAGGAAGCTTACCCACTGGTTTCTCATGGTGATACTGCGAAAGCAGGAGTGAAGGCAGGTGGCACAGCAAAGCTCTAAGGCAAGGTGCGTGGTGCAGCCCAGACATCCCCCACAAGTGTAACCTCATGCGACACAATGCTACCACTCGCAGTTTATAGAACTGGTCCTCCGTCAAGGAAACAAACATTACATTCTGAAGCAAGATAAAAAGATTATATTACAAATATACTTATAAATTGCTGTACTTTATGTATACATAAATATATATGTTACTTTGCCTTCCTGTCCTAGGATAACCTTCGATAGTACAGGGCTTCCCCAGTACTCAAGAAGCTGGCCACATCCAATGGATGGTACTACATGTCAAGAATGCAGTGATGTTGAATGCATGTCTTTGTGAGGCAAGTGTAGGACAAGTGAGGTGTAAGCACTCAGTGCCTTCAGTATAGAAGTTGCATCTTGGGCATATTCTTAAGATTAGTATAGAAGTTGCATCTTGGGCATATTATTAAGATTATCACTATATATAATCCCATGAGGCAGGAGAATTAGGAAGGAATATTAGGTAAAAGTAGTTGGTAAGAACATTAGGTGGAGCATCAAGTAAAAGCAGTAGGTAGGAACACAGGCAGGAGCATTAAGTAGAAACATTTGGTAGAAGTAGCAGGTAAGACCATAAGGCACTAGCAATCGGTAGAAGTAGCAGGTTGGAACATTAGGTAGGGACAGTAGATACACATAGTGGGTAGAAGTGGTCAGCAGAAACATTAGGTAGGAGCATCTTGAAACACTGTAGTGGAATTGCCTCCTGCCAATGGTCTGTTAAGGGTAAGGCACGAAAGGCTAAGAAGTCGCACTGTCTGCCTTTGGTCTGTTAAATGTAAGGCACTAAAGGCTACGAAGTGGCATTGGTGTCCAAAGTCATGGGGACTCTTTTGCCAAGGCGACCCTTTGAGGGAGTTCCTGGGAGGAATGGGCATCACAGATATAGATAAACAGATAATCCCAGAACGCCTTTCATGGGGGTTCCTGCAGCTTCAAGGATTTGTTATAATCAGAAGCAGGGAAATGATGGACTACTTTGGAGCAAGATGTTCCTCAATGATACTGTATTCCCTTTCATCAATTGATGATAATACAACTTTACTAAAGATAGCTTTTACTTCATGGTGTTACCAGAAGCAGCCAGAGTGTATATGGCTGTCTAGGGAATCATGGAAGTGGAGGTAAGTCATAGGGTGGATGAGGGGACAAAGACCCTGGGCACACTGAAGAGTGTGTGGAGAAAGAGATCACTGTGTGTGAGGGCAAACATGAGGAATAATAATAATATACACAGTTGTACTGTACCAGCATCATGTATGTATCTTGTGAAAGGAAATTAAACATTTTCCCTTTAAAGAATACAGTAAAAATAGCTATATTTGCTGTGAGCAAAGTAAAAACCAAAATTTGATTACAGTTAAGGATAAACCTATTTACTTTTGAACTAAAGATTTTTGTACCCTTATATAATGCCCTTGCCTGCGACTGAGTAAGACACACAGCCAAGCCTGCTGTCCCTGTCCATGATAGACTTGAAATTCCTCCAGAGCCTACTACTGACTGAAGCAGGGAGCCATCTTGGAGAGACCATATGTTTACCATTCCATTTGTACTCTTGTTACAACCTAGAATAGGAAAAAGTTAACTCATTCTATTCAGAAATATGCTTTCATTAAGTTTTATGCTATGAAAAACTTTATATATACATATACCATGAAAAGTACATGAGCATCAGTTCCACAAACCTGTAGCTAGCATAAGGCCTGAGGGTGATATGTCCAGTGATGTAGCAGGGCCTTGGTGGCCACGTAACTGAAGCAAACAGCGTGGACTGTGAGACAGAGTTGGTGAGACAATTTCTGGCTCGTCACTACAACAAGAAGACACAGTTTTTAGTGTGAAAACTCTCTGAAGTCAATAAGGGCATACTTTACTTAAAAAGAAATATGCATATATGGCAAACTTCTCTCTTATGTATTATACTCACAATACAAAGGAGGAACAAAGGCTAATTAGCTTCTAAGGAGATACTTCATTTCCAAAATGATATAACACCCATATCTCTTGCATATACTATCCCAGCATGCATGCTAAACTTCTAAGCTCCTTTAAATGGGTAACCCTCACGTCTTGCCTCAATTTTCTCCAACCCAAATCACTAACAGCCCTTAAAAAGCAAAGACAAGAGAAAAAGGAAGGAAGTTTTCCCTCACAAAAGCATATCTTGTCAAGAGAGAATTTTTTCATTGCTTCAAAGGTGTTTTCTCACTTTAAATCCTGTTAAAACTGCTTAACTCAAACAATCTGCTGAAAAATGAGGATAACAGCAAATGAAGAAATTTCCTCAAGCAAACCTGAATTTGTCAAGAGAAACTAAAAAAAATTCAAGCAAACATACAGTCTTAACCTACAGAAGGCTTACGCTCCTGATGAAATTTGACATGTGCTGAAGATGTGTGCAGATATACTAGATAAAACTCTTGAAATACTGGTCATGATGTCACTGGAGACTCGCAGAGTAGCAAGGGAATGGAAAAGTGCAATTTTCATACCTATCTGTAAGATAGGAGAATGGGAAGAGGCACTGAGCTACAGACCAGTCTCAATGACAAGTGTGGTCCATAAGGTTCTGGAAAAGATAATCCAAGAGCAAATGGATGACTTTCTACAGAGGAGAAATTACCTATGTGAGAGACAGCACTTTTTTTTCTTCTTTTTCAAGAGGGTTTAGAGGTGGAATACAGATTCAACAATTCAACTTCGTATGAAATGTGAAACATTATGAAGTATCTGCTTCAGTCTGGAAGAACAATTCACTTTGGCCCACTAAATGTACTGTAAGATGAGGATGTGTGTAGGTGCTGAAAGGCAGTAATCCCATGGAAATGAAGATATGGATAACAGATGTAAAACGGCATAAACAGATATATGAACCTTCAAGGAAATTTACATTACAATCTCATTAAAGAACTCTTCATCCATAAAGAAAGTAAGTACCACTAGAGAGAATAAAAAGACAAATTTATATCAAGAGATACACATTCACCAAGAAAAATCTAGGATGCTTCAAACATGTTCCCTGTAATCAAAGCAAGGTTTTGACAACCATTTATAGCTAAAGAACTTGCAAGCTTGATAGACAAAAATTTGCTTAACAAGTTGGTAAAACAGCGTCTGATAGTTTGGAAAGAGAGTACACAACGAGATTTCTTATGCCTGGGAGTGAAGGAAGGAAGATACAGAAGCAAAAGGTTATGTTTAAATAAATTTCTGCATCTACGATGACGGAATTCTTCCGACCATTCCAAAGACCTTCTTAAATAAACATCCAAATTCTGAACATGAAAAAAAGACATTTTCTAACAAAGAGTTACGTTCCAATACTTTAAAAAATTAAGCAGTAAAGAATAATCATTACTTCTTAAAAGTGTGACTCTGCACAGACTCCAAGGTAATACAAAAACTTGTAACCTCACAAAGACAAGATAAACAGCAATCATGTGCCTACATGAGGATAATGACGAATAAAAATGAGATGAAAACATATCAAGCTGTCTGAAGTGCCCAAGAAGATGAAATGTGAGGGCTAAAAAACATAATCAAGGAACCATAACAGGTTAGATTCAAGAATTCCTGTCATGTGAAAAATATCTGAAAAAGTTTAATTACGAAAATGCAACACTACCCTAGTTGATGCATCATAGCCATATGGTACTTACCAAAAGCTCTTTATTTTTTTTACAAAAAGCCACCAATCACTGGCACTGGGGCCTACATCAATGTCGAGCCTGTTGAATAGAAAATAAATGTCACCCAATCAAGAAAGATAATAGACCTATCACATTTAGGAAGACATTGTTGGAGTCTGGGATACAAACGTAAGGTAAAGGGTTCCATAGTCTAACTGTGATGGAAGAAGCGATGCAAGTATTGAAATATGATGGCAAAACACTGCATATCATTGCTATAGAAACAATGTAAACTCATCAGCTGAGACAATCCTTACAAAAGGAGTCATTCTGATCCCTTGCTAAAAACCTAGATTTAACTGACGATCAAACCTTTAACTAAGACTAAATTATTAGAAAAATTAATATACAAACAATAAAAATGAAAATATGTTCAGTAGTAAATAAGAAACACAGTGGATAACATTACAAAACTAGGACTTCATTACTTTCATTATTTGAGGTCAGTTTTGGTTAGATTAGTCTGGGTTAGGGTTGCAATGGTTATGTTAGGTCAGGGTGCAGGAAGAAAGGACAAGATAGGATAGGTTAGGTTATCAAGTAAAACATAATTCAGTGGTTAATATTATGTTATTAGAACTTTAACATCCTGGTGAGTAGGGGATTGGTTACTGTTGGCTGAGTAAGTTTGGATTAGCAACATGCTTGGTTAAAAAAAAGTTCACTAAGTGTGACGAAAAAATAGTTCAATAAATTTAAGATATCATAACTTTGTTTGTAAACTATCAGCCAGCCTCTCCCACCAAGTGAGTTAATCCTGGGAACAAGTGCACAAAAGCTTAAATGCACACATCCAATTTTTTGCTATCACGTATAATGTTATGAAACCAGAAAGGTTAACAAACTTTGCCTACTTAAGGTTGCATCATGAGTAAAAAGTCACCTCTGCTAAAGCTGTATCATTGTCAGCTGTTGTAACAGAGTACAGTTTCACCTCAAGAATTCCATTCTGTCCATGCTACCAAGTGTATTGCAGCCTTGAAGCTGCAGGAGCCCAAGGTTGCATAATAATAACAATAAACCAGATCCTACTGTCTACAGCCAACCTTCACAGACTTCTCCATGGTTCACCTTGACTACTTTATACTTTCTGGATCATCCCACTGAGAGGATGTCAGACCACCCCCCTCCAACCCCCATATATCATACTGATACAGTTCACTGCATCCACAGCAACTTTCTCAACCTCATGAATGTTCAGGCATCAGTACTCCAAAGCCTCCTAAATTTTATTATCTTACTTGTATTTATATATACTCTCAACTTTCTCCTTTTGAACACTTTTCCAGACTCTTTTTTTGAAGCTGCCACCAGAGCTGTGTCATCTTCATACACCTGATTTACCACCTAAACCTCATCTCATCCAAAGCACAGTCAAGACCCACCCCTCACACCCAGATTCTCACACTTATCTCCCATATGACCCATCCATACGCAAAGTAAACAGCTGTGATGAACCACACGATTGTGATGCAAGCTTATTTTCACCACAATCCACTCATCTTCCCTTCCTACACAAAGACATGCCTTACTCTATCAGTAAAAACTTCTCTCTTCATTTAGTAACATTCCGCTTACCACATATATTCACAGCACCTCCCACACAGCCTCTGTGTCATCCCTTTCTTATGCTATGTCCAGATCCTTTAAACGTTACATAAAAAAATTGATAAAGGAAAAACTATAAAACAAGAATGGAGCTAAGATACCATTTCTTCATGTGGTTAAGCAAACATATTTCATCTCTGGAGTTCTTAATTTTGCTCAAGATTCAGTAGAAGAGGCTAAAAAAAAATTCAGAATTGTGCCATATTCAGGAATGGGATCCAGTATGAAGCTTAGTACAAACTCCTGCATATGCCCAAGGCATTGCTGAATCATGTTGGATATTACAAAATAAAATGACTCTGAAACCTCAAATAAAAAGCTAAGTCTTTACAAAACCTTACATTACTTTAATGAAAATCTATTAATTCAGCTAAAATTTCATGATGACCTTTAACAGTTGCCTCAAAAACAGGTTAACGCATACCATTATCAACCTCAGTAGACTCTCCATAAGCTGCAACCTCAAAAAAGCATGTGACCACAAAAGTGCATACATTTTAAGAGTCTGACAAGACAAAAGTGAGAGGGTCTGTGATGAGAGTAGATGACTACATTACTACTTGTTAGTTTAGGCTTGTAACAGTAGAGCAGCTTTAGATTTGCTATTCTTTTGCACTTTTAGAGTCTGAATTCAATTCAAATTCGTAGAATGATATGGGCTAAGTGCAGCAAAGCATATACACAATATTTCATATACATTTTTAGTAAAGGTGAAATGTGTTAAAATTCTTAAACAATATAGGTGTACCTCATCTATACCAGAGGTTGTATTTCTAGAAAAGGTCAGTATTAATAAATTCAGTATAGATTAAGACAAGTTTCACAGATAAGGGGGCAGTCCATTCCCAGCTGATGTCAAAGTCCCACTTTTAACAAGTAATCTGTACTGTATCTACTTTTCATACATATAATAATAGCAGTTTTATACAGTAACAGAATACTATAAATGTTAGTGAATGAACATCATAAATGAGCTTAATTTAAATATCAAAACATTGTTTTTTCTGCATGAAGAAAAGCTAACATTAGGTAAGTGTTGAGAGAACTACATTAGGTAAAGGTAACATAGTTGCTGGACTTGATGTTAGATGCAGTTCCAAGTGCTGATGTACCCTCACCATTCTCCAGTCCTTCATTTACTTCTAGCTTTATTTCAAGAGCTAACATCTGTCTTGGCTTCTTCATATATAGAAGCACTCACAGGACATTTTGGGGTGCCATATAAGAGACAAAGAAAACAAATGAAGACCCTAACTATTGTATTGCTTCACATATTAAGCACCACATATCAGTTGGCTTAAATAGGCTGCTCTTCCTATGATCATGGCAATATCTACAATTACATTTTTTCTAAAATAGCTAAAGATAATTATTCACTTCTTTTCAAACATATGTTAGTGTAAGTGTTTATCAAATTCTCATTACCATTCTCTTTTTCTCACTTAGCTGCCCACCCCATTCACAAATTAATGCAGTTTATGGAGAGTTCAGTAAACATAATTTATGGAGAGTTTAATAAATACTGGAAAAAGTAGCAAATGTCTAAGGACATAACCACTCATAAGAATCAAAACATCTAACAGAACCAACCCAACCACTGGAAAAGGCATATAGAATTTCCATTAACAGTGTATTAGCCTCTTTAACATTATAAGGCGTCTTCAAATCTCTATATCTTGTCATCCTCAGAAAGAAGAGAGACAACAAAGAATCCTTCAAAGATTTAAAAGGAACCATGTTCCACAGAATAGGAAACTCATAGAGAAAAGTTACCCCTGACAGGACACAATTGTAAGAGAAATTATTAAGAAAGTATTTTGAAGCTCTTTGTATGCCTTCTTCAACAAAAACAAAGGCTTCTCTGAAAAATCATTATCCTCTTTGAACTGATTAAAATCTTAATTTTGTCATAACCACAATTCAAGGTGTTCTTGGTTGCTTACACTGAAACATGCCAGTTAAGGAAGGTAAAGCATCTTGCTTGATCCAGTTCTCCAAAGAAACTGAGGTAAGCTAAAAGGAAGCATTAGTGAAATAGCAGTATATAAAAGGTTTCTACTTCAGTAAGGCTACAGCTAACTAAACAACACTTGCAGGAATACCTTAGAAAGGGCAAAATTTATTTTGACCAATACAAAAAGAGTAATATATGTAAAGGTTCTCAGTATGATACAAGCAAAGAACATGTAAATGACCATGTAATAATCTTATTTCACATAGTTATTTCAGGAGTGAAATGAGGTAGAGTATACCCATGAATAAGTATAATTTAGAACAGGTGTCTTCCATCTTTGCAACAAAAGCACTTTCCAAAAAAATTGTTTGGCTAAAAAATTGCAAAGAATGGAATCCCCTTGGTTTTCAGTAACTCACTGATAAGCTTCAGCCACACCACCCACTGTGCAGCTTGTCCTGTAAACTTCTGCTTAAAAGAAATACAGCTTACCATTGGAGGATATATAAGCACTGTGGCTAAAAGAGTAGGTTTTGAAAATTGAAAAAACTGTCTCTCTCTGAAGCAGTGTCCCATGAGGGTAAGATGTATTCCATGGGAACATATGGGTCAGGACTCTTCTTACCCTCATGATTTCAGTGGGGAGATGCTAGCCTTTACTCAACCTAAATGAATGACTCAGGTCATTATAGCAACCTTCTCATATTTGGACCCATCCTCAGCCAATCAGCACCTATCACCAAGTTGACTTTAGTGGTCCGCCTCCTACCGTATGCTCCGAATCAAAAACTGCCAAAAACTATTATGTGATCAATATTGCCTTAATTTGTGCCCTAAAAATGGTCTCTGAGGCTGCAGCAACATAGTCCTCATTACTTTCAACACAAATTTGTAAACTCTACCCACTAATGTAAGACCAACTGTTTACCAAAAATTGCTATAATGGTCACTTTGGCCTCAATTTGTGGCCAAAGAATGAAAGGAAAAATTACTGATCCATGATGCAGCCAAGTAATAACCGAAGTTACTTGCAGCATGTCTGGCCCTACATAATCCCTCAAAAACTACTCTGAGTAGATGGTAGGGAGTGGGTCAATGATGTTAGCCTAGTAGCAGTTGGTGATTGGCTAAGGGTAGGTCTGTATATGAACAAGCTGCTATGATGACCCATGGGTCCGTAAAGATTGAGGGAAGGCTGTTACCTTCTCACTGAAATCAAGAGGGTGGGAAGACTCCTGACCCATATATTCCATGGGAATGTATCTCACGCTAACACAACAGACTGCTGAGAAGAGAAATGACAACATCTGTTCTTCCATAAAACTGAATCTTCACAATCCCTCATCATAATAAAACAGGACTAAGTCCTTTATTAAACCACACTTAAGAAAACAGTATCAGAACCACATGAAAGGACTCAACATCAACAAAAAACAAAGAACAAGGAACATAAATAATACTCGCAGCAATATTATCCAATACCTTACCGAAATGGTACACCTGCAAATTTATTACGTCTTGCTAATGGTGCATGCGCCTTGGTCCACAAGTTTCAGAGAGATTCATAGAGTCTTTGCACCTGAAGAAAAGGTGGACATAGTGCAGCTTCAAAATGTTATTAATTGCAGCCTTCTGTGCACATTAAATATCAAACAAAGCTGACAGCATCATCACCTGCAAGATGAAATATGGACACTAACCTGAGGGGATAATGGTGAGCTGTTAAGGTACATGCTAGGCAAGGACTTTGTTGGAAAAGACATAAAGAAAGAATGTTTTTATGTAAGGCTGGTGGATGGTTGGAGCAGGCAAAGTAATGAAACTGTGAGTGCAAGCAGTATACAAATGTTTATGAAGTTATTTGAAGGTAAAGCAAGTTACAGAGATTGGGCCCCATGAGTGTGTAACTCTTCTTGTACTGAACAATCAGATAATTACAAAAAGGTAATTACATCTTACAAGATTATCATATGCTTTCCTTTTACTGATATACATTGACCCTTTAACTTTTATTCTGTGCTTACAATGTACTCTCTTTGTTCTTTATTCACTTATATTTTCTGGCAGGTTTAGCTTCTCCTTCCAAACTCTTGAAACATTTGCTAAAATGAATTGCAGATTTTGGTTTCTACCTGGGAGCATATGTTATATGCTTGAAAATAAAAATCAATAAATGAAAAGGCATGGTTGCATCAACGAAAACATGCATGGAGGAGAGTAGAAATATGGAAGCATAAGGTGAAAGATAGACTGGTATTTCTCCTTGACACTGATAAAAATCTTGTATTTATTATGTCCAGTTACTCTTTCATAAACTTTTCTCTGAAAATATCTATGAAAATGAACCTTATACTTACCCTTCATTCATTATTTTTTCCATAATCCATAAAGTTATGTCTTCTACATTCCAACCGTTCATATCTCTTACCTCTAACCTTTTCTCTTTTCTGCTCCCTTCCTCCATCTTTTAAATTCTTCTCTTCCTGATGATGTTTACTCAGTACCATAGTCCACTTTCATTAACTGCACTGTATATAGTGATTACATGGAGTTGTTTTTTCTACCTTCACTTGCCTTCTGTTTTCACTTTAAATGTGTTTAGTGAAGACAGGTCACAAATTCAATTCAATTTTCTAACATTTTTTTTCATGCTCTGGCAATACACAAGAAAGGAAAGCAACAGCACCAGTCTTACCTTTCCTCATACTGAGATGAACTAGATGTAGGAGTTTGTGGCACTATCCAGACAGTTACTAGACCATCTTCATGACCAATTACCAGCATATGTGCACACACTCCTTCGCTCACACCACCTGAAAATATACTCTCTGTTGTAATAAATTTTGCTGATATTGTTTATTTTTTTCAAAAATATTCATAGTTCGTTATTATAAGGTTAAATTTTGGGGATTTTGAAGCTTCCATCTAAATAACTTTTTTCTTTGAGAGGGAATGACGTGGCATAGGCAATTCATGCCATCTCGAAGTGAATACAAAATAGGGAGAGAAAATTATTAAATATATTAATCAAAGCCCTCAG
>JAUUDW010624434.1:0-11555 GCA_032361385.1 Panulirus guttatus
GATGGCATCGTCCAGGTGAACCACCAACGTCCCGCCTCGCAACGGACCTGACAACACTTCTGACACAACCGAGATCTCATTTTCATGTATGCTTTGAAAAGCAAGCGTATAGCCTTCAGTTAGTACGAGATATAGGACAGAAACGCAGAGAAAATGATGTACTGTGTCCTTGTAGGAAGTCAACATGGCTGCCTTGTGTCGGAGACCAGTGCACAACTCACTTCCAGCCTGTCTCTGCCTCGACTAAATTCTGAGCAACCTCATCGCCTGACGTATGTATCAGCATAAGTGTCTGGACTGTGCGTTCCTGAATAATTAATGTAATTTTACCCGAGTGTCTTAAGTAATTGTGTTTGATCTATCGAGTCTTTCGCGGTAGTCAATATGTCATTAACAAGCTGTGAGTGATCGAGAAATCCTGATGACATTGTCATATACGTAAAAGGTCTTTTCCAGTGTGTTTTCATGTTCATATTGTTACATAATATCAGTGGCCAGCGTAACTTATGAGAAATTAAGATAATCATGATAGAAGACCATCAAGATAACACACAAAAGCAATTGATAACAGGCTTGTTGTCAGTTGGACTGATCCTCCGAGTCAGTGAATTATTAATAGGAGTTTCGTATAGAACCTTCATATTTCTGTCTCATTTAATACTGGGTCATGTATCCTATGATCTAGTTATGACTGGTGACTCGAGTTACGTCTTATAAACATTAGAGTCCCAGAACTTTTATTTTTCGGACGGTCGTAAATAAGGAAAATAAGAATCACTGATTTAGTTTTAGGGTAATTTTGTCGACCTAATATTATATGAAGTCTGGAACATATTTTTGGCATACTGGGGATAATGGTAATCACTTGGTAAGGACCAACTAACCTTGAGGTAAAGCAAAGGACACCTTGTAGGTACAGCAGGGTATAATCTGGAGTTACAGCAGAAGACAACGTGAAGATAGAGTAGATGAGAATATGGAGGTACAGCAAAAGTCAGCTTGGAGGTACAGCAGAAGACGACCTGGCGGTAAAGATGATGACGACCTGGGTGTAAAACAGAGGACAGCCAGGATGCACAAGAAAGATACCTCTTGGGCACAACAGAGGAAGTCCTAGAAGTATAGCAGATGATGACTTGGAGGTGTAGCATATCACGGACTTGAGGTACAACAGACGATAACCTGAAGGTACACCATATGGCGACTAGAAAGTACAGCAGCTGACGATCTGACTGTACAGCGGACGACCATCTGTAGGTACAACAGAGGAGAACAAGGAGGTAGAGCAGACGACGACCTGGAGGTAAAGTAGATGACGATTTGGCTGCAAAACCTGGTCCAGCTTGATGTCCAACAAAAGACAACTTGAAGTTACGGCAGACGACGACACTGAATTACAGCAGACTACTTCCTAGAGTTACAGCAGAAGACAACTCAGAGATTCAGATGTCTAAATGATGGGACAGCAAAAGACATCCAAGAAGTACAACAGTAGATCATCTGGAAGTGCTGTAGAAGACAGCCTGAAAATACATTATAAGAAAACCTGGAAGCACAGCAAGGAAAACATTAAGGATATAGCAGAAGACAAAATGGAAGGATAGCAGAAGACAGCCCAGAGATACAAAAGATAATGACCTGGGTTAAGGCCAAAAAGACCTGAAGGTACAGCAGATGACGACTGCTGTGTGTAGCAGAAGACAACCTGGGTGTACAACAGAAGACATTATGGAGTGCAGCAGATCAGACGTGGAAGTAAATACGAAGACTTCTCGGGTATACAGCTGAGGACAACCCGGAGGTACAAGAAAAGAAACCATTTAGGTGCAGCATAAGAAGCCCTGGATGTATAGAAGATGATGACTTGGAAGTGGAGGAGGTGACAAACTGGAGGTATATAAGAAGACAACCTGAAGGTAAAGCAGAAGACAACCTGGAGGTACAGTAGAAGACACCTTGAAGGTAATGTACAGCGGAAGGCAACGGAGAGGTACAGTAAAGACAACCTGGAGGTGCGGCAGGAAACGGTGCAGTAGAGGACACTTTTAAAGTGCAACAGAAGACATCCTGGAGGAACAGCAGATGACTACGGTGTGCAGCAGAAGACAACCTGGAGGTAAAATAGAAGACGTTATTGAAGCACAGCAGCGGACGACCTGAAGGTAAAGATGATAACGACCCGGGAATACAGCCGATGACATCCTGTAGGTACAAAAAAAAAACATTTAAGTACAGCAAGAGAAGCCTTGGGAGGGCAGCAGATGATGACTTGGAGTTGCAGCAGAAGACAACCTTAAGGTACAACAGAAGACAAGTAAGAAGTACAACAGAAGACAATCTTGAGGCAGAGCAGAAGACAACCTGGGGTTTCAGCAGATGATAACCTGGAGGTACAGCGGATGACAACCTGTAGGTACAGCAGAAGACAACCTGGAGGTACAGCAGCAGTAAACCTGCAGGTACATTAGAAGGCAACCTGGGGGCACAATAGAAGACAACGGGTTACTGAATGAAGGGAATATCAAGAGGTTCATGAAAGGCAGTATTATTTAGAAAGAAGAATTATTTTTGAAATAAAATGGCACCCAATAAAGAATTATAAAAGGGTATAGATTTAAAGTAATCTCAGCGTCTGTAATGTAAAAGAGTCATTATCTGAATTGAACTGTAAAAATAACAATAGAATCTTTATGCATTTCTTTGCTTACGTAGAAATGTAGACCTGTCATGGAACAGGAACGTAACGACATCAGGAGACGTCACAGAAATATAAATACAACGTGTAAAAGTTTCCGTGAAAACTTCGGCTGGAATCCAGAGGCGTGTTAACACTCTCAGGTCTTAGGCCGGGTGACTCCCGCCCGCTCAAGAGTTCGGGGTCTCGATGTGCATCACGCTACCGCCAAATGTGATTACATCTTTTGATAAAATACTTTCTATCTGGGATTCCATTTTCCTTCACCAAAATGATCCTCAAAAGTTCATCTATTGGTACTTTAGATAAATTTGTGAAAGAGCAGATATGTCAACATAGAATCACAAGACCAAAATATATTTTCAACATTCATATGTAGAAATGCATAGCTTCTAAATAATCTTTAGATATCATAAATATTCGCTTATATTGTCCATAAATTTCACCAGAAGTAAAGCATACTAAGGATATGACGATAGATTATATAGAAACAACTCCACCACTTCCGTCCTGGGTTTCGAGGTCTCGTTCAGTGATTCACTGCTAGCGTCAAACATATCTATAATTTCAACGGGAAATTTCTTACACCGTCAAGGTTATCCAACACCCTCAGAATTGACTTCTCTATCCAAATGGACAGCACTCTAATATTTCGCCTCCATTTGCTGCCTATTGTGATGAACGCCAGTAATCTCCAATGGCGTTAAGAACTAAATGTTTGCTCATTTCCAATGTCTGAACACCAGACGGTAATGTTTTAGGATTATTAGCCATTGTTCTTATATCAACAGGTATGTCAACAGTTTTCACACCGTAACACTGAGGTAACGTTGCATAAAACGGGTCAAAACAATTGTACAAACACAAATACACTGGCTACATCCTTCCGCCGCCAGTGCTCCGGGTTAACACTTAACTGACACACACGTCACAAACTCACAATTTTGAACCAAGGAGAATGTATCTAAGAAGCGTAGCTATCTCATGTTATCAATATCTTTATGAAGTCGTTCAATATTGCCAATAACGCCATCTTATGGGTAAGCTAGTTACTTGTAAAGGAGAACGTGCAGAAAGCGATTAGCGTAAACGAAGCTTTCTCGTACGTGACACAACAGCTAAAATGTACTTAATGGGAAAACTATCTTATCCTGATAATCAATGATTATATTTTGAACACCGCATAAATATGAATACGATTTTAATGTTATTGTAACCATTAACACTACCTTCCAGAACCTTCCGAAATCCATGTAGACCCATGTCATGCTATGTGCCACCACCTTCTACTATGAAGAAATTATCAAAATAAAATATCATAGCAAATGACAGGCACACAACATCCGTTCACTGTGACGCTAACTGACCGCTGAGGTAGCAACTAAAATGGATACAGTACTAAATATTGCTTTCGTCCTAGATTTGTACCACACTGGTCTGGGAGAGAAACATTTCCTTAATATATCTTCCCTGATTGGACATATATGCCAGCCGTATGATCAATGTTCACTAGCGACGCAGAGGACACGTATGAAAGCCAATAATACAAAATGAAACCAAAATTCAACTTACAATACTTCATACGTACATTCACGTATGACAGCCCTGTGAGAGTTCAGCTACCTTGGGGCCCCATGCACTCACTATATTAAAACCACCAACTCCTTACACTTTAAAATAAGCATGAAATTATAACACTGTATACACAAATCTTGTAGAAGCTAGTCAAAGACTCAATATCATGCTGGTTTAACATTCAGTAACTCTCACATGGAATCAGTGTTTCTAAATATTGTACACCCGAGTCCCCTCAAGCATTTGAAGCCATAGTAGTCACATAAATTTTTCAAAGCAACTCATCTGTTGGAAAAAGCATATCCAGTTGTGAAATGTCTAGTACACGAAGTGCATTTAAAGGGTCTTTTCATTTCTTGTGACTTGATCTTTTTAGTACTGAACATAATAAAGAAATTCATCAGGGAAGCAGTCCTTCAAGGTCCTCTGGATACGCTTGTTGCAACCTTGCAGCCATTTGACGTATTTCAATGGTATCATTTCCCTCAATAATGCTCACGTCAGTTAGTACACCTACACGGGTACTGAGAGCTAAATACGAAGCCTTTTCCTGGTCAGGTTCTACAGTTAGATATAAACGATGCTGTAAAAGACACTGATATGAAATTGGTTTCGTGCTGATTGTGACTGAGTTGTTCTTATATTTTCCTTAATACATCTAAACTACCGCCAACAACTCACCTTCCTGTTCGTAGTTACAAAAGTGCGAACAAATTTCACTTATCCATGCAAGCAACGTCATACACTTTGGTGCAGGTCATAAGAGTACAATCCCTCGCTTGCAACAGCTTCCCTGTCATCTGTGGCGTATTAAGGATTGTCGGACCCTAAGGCCAAAATATTCTTGCGCCCCCGCCACCCCTTCCTTGGGTTCTTTGGATAATGTAATGAAACCATGTACAGTACACACAATATTTATTTCTAAATATAACTACACAAGCTTTAAAAATTTCCAAATATCTGGTATGCATGACATCCTTAAGGCAATGATAGTTCAAGGAAAGTCGGATCCTCTTATTTTCAGAGCCGCCCAGGCTATCAAGCCCTTGGATAACCAAATGAAAAATGAATTCTCTTTTGAGAGAAAGATGAGTACTTATTATCTCACTGATTTACTGGCTTAGTTACCTAGAAATAAATGCTGATTTTTATCTAAAGCATAATCACTAAAGTGCATTACGTAAAAGATGAAATCTGACACAGAAGTCAATACTTCTCCCAAAGAGAGACTGATGTGCTTCATATTAAACTAAAGTTACAGAACAACGTGGCCTTCGGTTTGAGCGACAGTGGGAGTGGTCAAGGGGAGTCACTGTCTGTGTAATGATTAATCCAATCTTACCTATGTAGAGGATGGCCCACTTCTCTTTGTGTACTGACCAGCCCACCCTTACCCGCGTATAGATGAGCCCACCCATTTTAGTGTACTCTTCAAGTTACTCATCTCTGTGGCTTATTCTGCTCAACCACCATTAGTCACAGTTCACACCAGATCTACATTAAGAGTGTGCTTCTTAATATTACAGTGACACTCCAGTGCCTTTCTTCACCTGCCATTATGATATCCTACATAGCAACCTTAGTTAATCTTCGTGGTAAAACTGATTCTATCAAATTCTTTCATAAGCACGTATATAGTTGACTTAAACATTGAACTATACAACACTAGAATAATCAAGTATAATATAACTACTGTAAGCCTAGTTCTATGAGATTTTACTGCAAAATGTGCAATAGTTGATACAAATATAGATTATTTTCTTAAGATTATAATCTGCAGTTGTAAATTATACTGACTGCTGAAAGTTGTAACTCGTGCTGGAATGTAACAATACGGATATTCTGATTCAAAAAGGACCAGGACGTTTTAACACACGTGTGGACCGACATTTGAGTATTTTGTGCTAATCAATGGTTGATTATTACTAAGTCCAGGATGTTTCCCGGTGGTCTGTAGAGGAACAATGTTTGACACGCCAAGCATAAAAACAGTGGTGTGTAAGCAGTGAACGATACTGGGTTATGAGAAAAATAGTGCCTTAGATATCAAAGAAATGCCACTTTCTTAACGGCAAGAGCTCTGGTAATATGGCAGCTCCACAAGTGAAGACACATGGCGATGAGAGAAACATTACCTAAACAGCTATAATATACGGTGAGAACAGTGATGCCTGAGCAGCACTATCTGTGTCTGGCTCTTAGCATCAACAGAATTATGCCGTCGCAGCTCCAGCAATGTCTGGCTCTTAGCGACAAGAACAACGGTGCCTGAGTTGCTCTAGCAATGCCAGGCTCTTAATGAGAGGAGCAGCATTGCCTGCGCAGCTCCAGCAGTGCCTGGCTCTTAGTGGTGAGAGCAGCGGTACCTCGTCACCTCCAGTAGGAACACAGCGACGCTGGCGGCACAGCCGAGAATGAGGATGTAGAAGACGCCCTGGAGGTGCTGGAGGGTGAGGAATATGTTGGTCTGCTGCCCCGTCGACTCCTTTTGCTTCCGCTTCCAGTCCCACCCCAGCAGTGACTCCATCTCCACCTGTAAAGACGATACCTTTAAGCCCTAGAGAAATGAGCGTAGTTTTCATAGGTTATTCCCTTTCAGTGAATTTCTTTGATAAGGATTTACTATTACCAGAAGGTTCAAGGAAATCATTCAGATCTTACTTCACCTTCGGTGACAATGATTTTCTTTGTCTGGTATGTAAAATATTCCCGATATGAACGTGAATTTACAGTAAAGGAATTCATCAGAGGCCTTTTAGATGCTCAACCATAATAGTGAGGAGCACTTGTTTTGGAGTGAAGTTCATCCTGGGTGCCTCACAATAAGTGCCTCACCCTGGGTGCCTCACAATAAGTGCCTCACCCTGGGTGCCTCACCTTGAACCAGTGTTGGACGAGGCCAACCTCCACCATCCGCCGGATGCCCTGGTCAAACTTGTACTTCCAGGGTGTGTGCTTAGGGAAGTACCACGATACGTAGCTTTGATGAAACTGCTCCTTCACCAAGTACCAGTAGGACCAACTGAAAGTGTTGGTTAAATGTCTTGTCATTATGTTCCCTAACTCCTTCTCAAAGAGTTTCGAGTTCTTCACCATCAATTCAGGACTAGTAGGTTAATCTGTATGTGCTTTAAGACGACAGTGAGTTATATTTTGTTTTGATCAATTAGAGCATTGAGATAGATAGATAGATAGATAGATAGATAGACAGATATTTAGATAGATAGATAGATAGATAGATACTGCCTGGAAAATTTTCATTTCTTAAACAAATTCTCCAGCGACCAAGTGTATATTCAGAAATTGTTGTTTACTACTTACCTCTCATCTTCACTATCATGACCATCATCATCTCTGTCTGTCTCTCCCAATCAATCAAACAAGAGTAATACTCACTAAATGCAGCAACCAGTGGGCAGGCACCGTACCTGGAAGACAAGAGGGTACATTCAATAAACACACGCGGGAGACAGTTCAGCTTTTAGCGCTATGGTGGTGGCGCTGGTAGTGGGATTGGTGGTAGTGGTGGTGGCGGGAATATATTACAAGGAGCGCCGCTCCCCGCCCCCTGGCTCGCGTAAGTGTGATATCAGAGTAGATAACACGGTGAGGGCGAGACGATGATGATGAATAGACAGGATAGCGGGTGTACTCAAGGCTCAGGCGGGTAAAATCCTATTTCCTTATGACAAACCCCGTCCCCACAGATCCCATAACCCACGAGGGTGGATCACCTCACTCAAAAGCGAATCGAGAAAAGAAACCCTGCATAGGGCATGTAACCAATGCATACTTTTACCCAGGTACCATACCATATACTATGCAGGTTTACATGAATGGATCAATCTGTGATTCTGGTATGATGAGGAAGAATGACATTTTGACATTAATATGAAATAAAATTGATAATAAATATAAATTAACAATAGAATTAAATTTTACACTAAATAAAATTGATAATCAATATAAATTAACAAAATAATTATATCTTAAAACAACTCACAGCCATGGCAAACAACACAGAAATCTGTTTTACACAGTAATAATGAAGAAAGAAATCATCGAATTTATATTCAGACAAACTACTGATAATAATGAAACCTTGAAACACTTACTTCTTCCAATTCTTTTAGTACCTAGCAATGTAATAAATGATAAAATTCAATCTTACACAAAAAAAAAAGACATTTAGAGTCCTTGCAACAACTCACGGCCATGGAAAACAACACAGAAATCTGTTATACACGGCCATGGAAAACAACACAGAAATCTGTTATACACAGTAATAATTAAGAAGAAATTATCAAAATTATATCAAGACAAACTACGGATGATAAACCTAGAGAATTAAAGCCCTCGAGTGTGGCCTTTTAATTTCACACCTGTGCCCGGGTGTGTAAAGGTCAAATTTTGGTATCAAGAGGCACCATTCATCCATCAACACATTATGTCACACACACACATATGTCAGAGTGACTCGGGGCGTTAGTACATACAGTTAGCCATTACTGCCCTTATCGTCAATAAATTACGGTGACTGCTACAATTAGAGGAGGCGTAATAAATCGTCAGACACGCGCGAGCAAGACAATTAGAGAATGAATCATAAGTGCCTGTCTCTCCCTCTTCTTCCCCCCCAACCCCCCATCCCTTTCTACCTTGTGGATCAGAAAACGTGCCGTTATGGAAAACGGGCAGAGGGTAGGTGTTCTGTTTCACTTACCTGTTATCGTCGCCAGGAGAACTGCAGGCAACAGGACCAGCCTCACGAAGTCCTGGCTTCCTCTGTTGATCTCCATGTTTTTTTTCTTTTTCTCTCCTCTGTTCCTTCGTTAGTCTATGACTGCGGGGAGAGGAGGAGGAAGAGGAGGAGGAGGGGAGGAGAAGAAGAAGAAGAAGAGAGATTATCGGGCATTGTTCCTACCCGCTTACGAGTGAGTTAGACTATATATGTAACTCTCCCCTCAACCCTCTTGTTCAGAGCTCGGCCAAGTCACTATCAAGTTCACGCCATGTCAAAGACGTCTCAAGATAGTCAGGGTGTTGGTGGTGGTCGGTGGTTGACTGGCTAGCTGCTGGTTCTGTGGCGGTGGTAGGCTGCAGCGGCTCCTCTTGCCCGGAGCGACGTCACCCGTTCTGTCATCTCAGTCTGAGGTTCCGAAACTTGTCTCGGTGATTCATCGCGAGAAAGGTATTGTTTCACTCGATGCAAGAAATCTGAGTCAGTGCCAAAAAAAATATTAGAGAAAATTTTACCTTGAATTAGTTTTAAAACTTGTGAGAATATATATCTAATCTTTTTTTATCAGTCCTTCGCAAATAAACACTTCAGGATTCAAAGATATCTCTCTTCTTTTTTTTTTTTTTGAAGATCGAGGCGGCGCGGGGAGTGAACAACAAACACGTGGTTTCGACACCGTCTCGTATGCTGGCTCCAACGGTTCGGTGCAGCAGGGAGGGCGAGCGAGCGAGCGAGTGAGTGAGAGAGAGTGAGAGAGGTAACCTTCCTCCACCAACGCTCAGCGGTGACTGAGGCACCTCGCACGTGGATTCGTTCAAATACCGAGGTGTTACCGTGTCAATCCCCGAGCCCGCCAAATATCACCTGAAAATCACGAATTCGTCCCTCCTTTTTTTTTTCTTTATATACGCGAGCGGCCCCGGCGCCTGTGGGCATTTTGCCACCCTCCTTCGGGCGGGGTTTTATAGTTCGTTTTATTATTTCGATCCTCGTCGGCGAGATGGGGAATATGGGGGAATAAGAAGCCCATCTCAGGTGCCGGTGGACGAAGACGCGGCACGGCGCAGGCGCCTCGGTCTTCAAAGAAAGGGTTGCCGAATTGCAGACTCTCTTGCGCCGAAAATTATTTTGTACTCGAACCTCGACATTACCTTATTCGCCAGTGGGTCAAAAGGACGTCAACACCTGCCTCTCCTCCTCCTCCTCCTCCTCCTCCGTCCGTATTTATCGCTTGTATCATTACCCAGAGCCTTGGTAACCGGTTACCCACCAACACCACAAACGCACACACACACACACACACACACACATCTCCTATTTCCCCCAAATAAAGATACATGTTTTGTGACATCCTGTGCATGGAAATGTGAAGATTTACGGGGCTCTGTGTGTGACCGTTACATGAGATGATACATCGCATTCTATAACCTCGGGGGATATACATATATATATATTTTTTCGCTCAGTATTTTCTCCTTTTTCTCGTGAGTTGGAAAGCATCATCGGTGACTAATATATATATTAGTCCATTCTACTTTGTTTTTTAATTCTATTCGAACAATCATCATTCCACTGGTTTTAGATTGATTCTTCGCCTTTTGTGATAGCTTTCTTGTCTTCAGATTTAGCCTTCTGCTCACTCTTTTAAAGCTATATACAGCTATAGTATTTTCTGTTCAGAGTTCTTCATCATATTAGTTTGTGTTGTGTTGTAGACATCCACCAAATTTTCTTCTGTTAACAGTTCTGTTTTTTGACATCGTCTTTTATTTCTTCATCATCCTCATTTATTGCTATTTCTTTTATTATTATTTTTATCATTATTATCATTATTGTTATTATAATTATTATTATTATTATTATTATTATCATTATTATTAGTCTTCCCTTTTTATTGATTTTGGTTTTCCTTTCTTTCCTTTTCTAATTCTTTTCTTTTTCTTCTTTATCTTCGTATTGGGCTGTTCATACTCTCTTTGAGGACCAGACTTCCTTCTTTCTAGAATGTTATCATCAGTATTGAATATTCTAAAGGTGTTTTCCTTAAAGTAACGGGACCAGGGAAATTACGACGTAGTTTTTAAATATTACAAGAAATCTGACGCTGTTTTCTTTCTTCGTTATAAGCATGTGCTGGACTTCCTTAGTTAATGGAGAGTGTACATATATTCTATAAGTCTCCAGATGGCTTTAACTAACCGCAACCCCCGTCCCACACAATACTAGTGCCATAAACAGAAATAAAACATATGACAAACTGTCCACGGTAATATCCTCACACAAACAGTGACAAAAATTGGCTGGCTGATTTCATAGTTGGCCCTAACGTCAGAGTCACTTACAATGGTTTCACCTCTAAAACTCATGAACTCTACATTGAAGTCCCCCAAGGAGCAGTTCTTTCTCCAACCACTTTTCAGTCTCTTCTACCACGACCTTCCATCATATTCAACAGACCCATGTAAAAATAATGCTCATATCAGTCAGACATACAACGCCATGACGCTACTCAAACGATAAATAAGATACAATTCTACATCGTGT
>JAUUDW010624456.1:0-11554 GCA_032361385.1 Panulirus guttatus
AAAACCTGGTTATGGACACTTGAGAAAAAGTCCTCTACAGAAGGTAGACCAGAAAGGACAAGACCCAGAAGTTTCACAAGTAAAGGATCACAGACTTATGGAGGGGTCAGGTGACCTGATATGATGAGATACCTTACATTCCTATCCACGTGAGGTCAGGCCACTTGAAATTCTTAAACAGCTCACCCTTCCACCCAGGGTTATAAGATACTGATTCAGCCTTTAACTGGTGGGTGTACAATACAGGTGACGTTAAAATATTATCGACTTTATACAATCCATTATTCAAATTAAATGTATTCAAATGTTATATTGTAAGTGATTCTACAATTAAGCATTCTGATTCTATCGGCGGGTTAATCTTAGCCTCCTGTTTCTGTTATTGACAAGTGACTATGGCCTCTTATCTTCCCTACTAGCAGCATCTTTACACAATCGGTAATGGTCTTTAGGGTGTACGGTGTCCGTACAAGGGGTTACGAATATCATTCTAAAGCTACAAAATATGAGAACACACACAAGAGAAGAGAATCACACCTCTCTACACAATCGGGACTTGCTACAGGTGGTCAGTGTAACTCCACTCCACTTCACACGTATTGGCCCTTGTCCAGGGGGAGCCACAGTCTAGTCGGGCTCTGCAATGGGTCACAAGCCGCTGTTAGGGTAAGCCGAGCTGTTGGGGAGTATAGAGGTGGGGGTGGGGTGATGTGGGTAGGGAAAGGGAGGGAGTTTAACTTCATGTGTGAGGTCGCTTGCCACACATTCACTACAACACACTTCATGATACGTAATGCCGTCTACACTGCGACTCTCGTCGGCCGTCCGAGCTGTGACTACCAAGTGGTTA
Organism: Panulirus guttatus; assembly: GCA_032361385.1. NCBI lineage: Eukaryota > Metazoa > Arthropoda > Malacostraca > Decapoda > Palinuridae > Panulirus > Panulirus guttatus. Next base: position 851 of record JAUUDW010624456.1, read on the forward strand.
ATACACTGTTCTACTGCATCGTCACTCGGGTTAATCGACCTAGCTAGTGGGATCTACCCCGCAGACGAATACTCCAGGAGGATGTCTGGTTACGTGCTGGAAGGTTAGACAGGTGCAGGGGGTCACTACAGCCCTTCAGAAGGGTCACTACCGACATCTGATCTGACCCCAGTGAGGTCGCGTAGCGGGGGCTCCGAGGTTAAAGTTTACAAGACAAGCAGTTTGGCGTGGCCCGCAGCCGCGCGCAACTGTCACTCACCCTCCTCGCTCACAAACAGTCCCAAGTCCTCCACGATTCTGCCCTTCACCTCGCCTCCTCCCTCGATGACTGGGGTCGGCAGGTCGTCGCCGGCAGGAGTCTGGGCGCCCCCCTCCTTGGAATTCACTTTAACGTCTTCCTCTTCGTCCTCGTCGTCTGTGTCACCGTAGTGGAGATCCTTCTCCTTCTTTCGGTCTTTGACTCGCTGTAGGAACTCCTCGACGACCAGTTCCCTCTGTGTGGGCGGCGTGGTCTCCCTCTTCACCTCGCGTTTCGGACGACTCACTTTAATAATCTTTTTCTCTTTGCGGTCCACTCGCGTCTCCATGGCTTCCCAGTACTCCTTCATGAGCTGCTGCCGAATTCTATCGTTTTCACTAAGAGGTGGCTCAGCTGCGATGTGCTTGGGCTCTCCGCTGGGAATCGGTTTGAAGTAACTGAGAAATCTCTCCTCCGCCTCGAGCATTTCTCTGGTGGGAGGAACACGAAGTTTACCCTCCCGTTCCTTTTCCTTTTCTTCGTCCGTCTTGTGCTTGGCCTTTGGCGTTCCCTGAAAGTAGGCCAAGTAACGTTTTTCTGCTTCCAGCTGCTTTTCATCTGGTTCTTTCTCAAATTCTGTGACACTGCGCGGCCTCGGGCGTGGGGGACCAGATCTAAAGTAGTTTAAGTATCGTCGCTCAGCTTCCAGCTGCTGAGCATCTGGTTCCGGCGAACTTTCAACCATCGATGACGGACGTGGGCGAGGCCGCGGCGGGCCCGATTTAAAGTACGCCAAATATCTGCGCTCTGCTTCCAGTTGCTCGGCGTCGGGTTCGGGAGTACGTTCATCCTTCGCCGGTGGCGGACGCGGTGGACCGGGGTTGAAGTACTTGAGGTACCTCCGTTCAGCCTCAAGCTGCTCTGCGTCGGGCTCTGGGGTACGCTCGGTCTCTGAGGTCTGTCGCGCGCGCGGAGGCCCAGCGTTGAAGTAGGATAAATATCGCTGCTGCGCTCTCAGCTGCTGAGCGTCAGGCTCGGGAGGTTCCTGCGACCTGGTGGATCGAGGTCTTGGAGGACCAGGCTGAAAGTACGACTGGTAGCGTTTCTGGGCAGCCAGCTGAGCCTCGTCTGGTTCGGGAGACCTACCGGCACTCTCACTGGTGGGTGACGGGGCACGAGGAAGACCTTGGAAATAACTGTTGTACCGACGCTGGGCCTGGAGCTGCTGGAATGTGGGCTCGGGTGGCTCCAGGGAAGGGCTGCGTGCCTGGCGACGTTTGCAGGGCGGACCCTGGAAGTAGGACAGGTAGCGGCGTTCAGCGTACACCAACTCGGGGTCACGTTCGTCAATGGGCGTTCTCGGGCGCGGAGGCGGCGGTGGCGAAGTACGTTTCTCCGTCTTCAGTCTGGCCGAGGGGTATTTGGCTGACTTCACGATAGCTTCCCGGCTGATGTCTTCCTCCGAATCCTGTTGAGGGGCTTCAGTTTCAGTCGGGTTGCCGTTCACGTCACTGGAGCCGTTCACTTGCGGCGAGGGTTTGAGTTCCATCGTGGTTGGCAGATGGCTCAGGAGCTTTTCTGTACGGTCAAGACGGGCGAAGAAGAGCCACTCAGCTAGGCCCTGTGCCTGAAGCCGCTGGTTGCCGAAGGGCCCAACTGGGCTGAGCGGACGGGTTCCGGGCGCCAGCTGGGTGGTGGTGGATGTGGTCAACCCACAGCTACTGCTACTGCTGGCCCGCCCACCAGGTGACTTCGGATTCGAACGGTGTTCGTGAGGGGCAGTAGTCGGATCGTGATGTTGGTCTTGAGAGAAGACGGGCAACGTGGACTGAGGGCACCAGGTAAGAGGCCGCCGGGGGCGCTCCGTGCGGTACGATAGTTCTGGGTCTGTCGTGAAGCCAGACTGGGGTCGGGACGGCTGGCACGGGTACAGCGACTGTGCCGTGGCGATGCCACGATCAACACTGGCGGCGCCCGGCGCCAGGAGCCAGGCATCGTGGGGGCATCTAGGGGACGTAGGCGGTGGGGGTGGCGATGGGAGGGGAAGAGATGGTGACTCCTTTCGGATTGTTTGGACGTTACAACCATCTTGCATGGGAGGGATACACCCGGCTGTGTCGGGTGGGCAGTTCTGGGAGGACGTATTGGGACGGGGAATGGGTAAGTTACCATTATAACTGTGATGCTGTTGGTTTAGCTGTGCTGTGCATGCGTCCCCCTCACTAATACGACTGTCACTAGGTGCCGGGCAGTCGGAGTCTGTGACATCTGTCACATCTCCATCCACATCTATCATTCTAAATATGTTAGGACTACGAGGTGTTGGGTCGTCAAAGGCTGAATCTAAAGGAAGGGGAGGAATAGGAGGAGGCTCAGGAGAGGGTTCTGGTGAAGGGGCTGGAGTCGCCTGTGGGGTTAGTTCCACACTTCTCTTACCATTTCCTGCAGTATTAAGGCCCGGCTCTGACTCCCACTCGGCCGGATGACCGATGGGCGTCCAAGTGCTTCGGAGGGTCCTCGAACTCGAGGATTCCGTCCTGGTGAGAACCTCAGAGTCGGTAACGTAGCCTCGATCCTCTGGCGTTGGAGATGGAGGTCTAATTTTCGCGGGAACCTGCTTTTGGCGTCCACCGTTCCGCCGGGTTCCCCCTGGGTCGCTCTGGTAGCCGTCCTCCAAAGTCTCCGACGACAACCGACGCACGATTGGCCGTGGGACCGGAGGCTTACCCGTGGGGATTTTGGCGACTGGGGCGAAGGAGGAGTACACATTGGTTCTGACCTTAGCTGTGGTTATGATCCCAGCTGGTTCCGGGTCAACAGGCGTATCGTTACCTTTGTCATGCTCGGCTGGGCTAACCTCCGGTTGTCGCGGCGCCGCTTGCTTGTCTTGTGAAGCAGCTGGTGGGTCGCCGGCTTCGTCGTGCGCTTGCTGGCTGTCACCCTCCTCGCCCACCAACCTGGCACTCGGCAAGAGCACCTCCTCGGGAATAGTTGCCAGATCATCTGTGGATACTGAATATGACGGCCGCCTATCTAACCTTCCGTTTCTCTCTGAATTAGTGCATTTATTCTGTGGAGCAAGAACTGGAGATTGCATTAGAGGGATAGGTAAAGAGTCAGGCTGACTGCTGGGTTCAGAGGGAGAGCCTGGAGGCACAGGGGGGAAGTGCGAAGCGTCTGCCTGAGCAGATGTGATAGTAGCTAGGGTCTTGCTAGGATCCAAAGAATGATTAGTAGCACTAGTAATCAACCTACCGTTATCCCATGAGAACTTAGAGTCCCTGCGCGGCGGAGGGTCGGCGACCTTCTTCAGCTTGGGTGGCGCGTCTTCGGACTCGGACAGCACAGCCTTCAGCTCATCCACAACCCTCAGGGGCATCTTCTCCTGGAACTGTCGGGGTGGCACTTCGGGCTTCTCCTTCTGTTTCCGCTGCTGCCTGGCGGTCTGTTGCTGCAATTCTTGTACCATCACCTGATGCTGCTTGTGGAGTTCTTGCAGCTGGGGATCTTTCGTGGTTGGTAGGGGTATCTTGCTCTGTCTGGTCGGTCGGAATAACCACTTGCTGGCGTCGTATTTACCCGTTCCGTTCTCTTCCATTTCCGACTCGGTCTCCAGATCGGTCTCGTATTCGGTATCGGTCTGGGACGCCGTATCGTAAGTGCGCACGTATCTGGTGGAGTCGGTCTGCACAGCCACAGTGTTGCTCGTGGCCATCTCCTTCACAGACAGGGACTGAGAGGGTGTGTCAGGCTCAGTCTGTGTCACTATTTCCTTCATCTCAGCGTTCTTCCTGACTTCCTGTGGCTTGGGTGAGTCTGTCAAGGAGACGACAGCTTCTCGATGCTGAATCGTTTTTACTGGTTCACAGACAATCCCATCAGTTGGGGATTCTGGCCCACTGCTCGATGTTGGCGTATACACGGCAGTATTGATTTTACCTGTTGAAGTTTTGGAATCAACGAGCGGTTTGTCTTCTTTAGGAACTCCCATGTCCATTTCTTGTGTGAACCTAAACATCTCAGTGGTGAGTGCTGCAAGCGCGTCAATATCGACTATTTCACTCTTCTCCAAGTCAGGGCTCTTACAAGCTACCTGCGGGAAATCGAAATGGTCTGTCTTAAGATGATCCTTCGGCGTCTCAGACTCTTGGACTGCTTCATCTTCTCTTATTGTCTCCGACTGAATTTCCACAGAACTGCTGACCGCAGCGGGAGATTCTGGAGCAACGTCTTGGAGTAACTTACTTTCGAGCTCCAGCATTTCCTTGAAGGGATTAACGTTATCGTAAAGAGATGGTACCTTTTCCTCTTCATCTTGTGGAGTTATCGGAGTCGACCCGCTGTGGCTGCTGAGGGAGACTCTGGGTTCGTTGGGCGTGGGAAGGGACACTTGATCCTCGTGCAAGGACTCTTGGATCACCGGCAGCGGCAAGGATCTCGGTGGATACATCAGTAATGTGGCAGTCTCGGGCCCAGGGGCAACGGATATGGACACTATGGAGGTCATAGGTAAAGGCGCCACGAGGACCTCCCTATCAAGAGGCGGGGTGGAGAAGTCAGCTGCTGTAGGAGTAGTTGGGGTTGATGCCGGCGCAGGAGGAGTTACTAATGAGTCAAACACATCAATATCTTTTACTGATAACTCTGTAACATCAGTTGTGGCAACAGATGAAGACGTTACAATGGTAACAGCTTGTGGTGACGGTGTCACAGCACTGGTCACTGCGGCTGATGATGCCGTGCTGGTGTCTGGTGCCACGGTGGACGTAAAAACTGTCGAGCACGGCAGTGTCTTGACTGCCGTAGCGTCTTCGCTAGTGACGCTAACTTCCACCGACTCCTCTCTCACCTCCTCGGTCTTGCTCTCCAGGCGGCTTCTCGCTACGACCTCAACGCACTTCGGTGTAGTTTCCGGAAGCTCGGAAACCTCCTCGTAAGCTGGCAACGGTGGCGGAGACTCCTCTTTGGCCGCGGGGTTGACCTTCACATCTTCGGTTCTGGGTTCTACCATCTTCACCGACCCGTCCGAGGTAACGGTTGACGTAGAATTGTCTGAAAGATCTCCACATATCTCCTCAACGGGAGCTGGAATAAGCTTCTTTTTCTTCCTGGGAGGCCTAGGTCGCCCGGGAAGTCTCGGGAGCAGGCTCTCGGCTCGGTTGTTGATGTCCTCGACAGTGGAAGGCAAGATGATTGGAAAGTCGCTCTCCATGTCTTCCGTTGTCTCCTCAAACTCCCTTGGAATGACAGTCTCCTGCTGCTGCGCTTCACATGTGACCAACTGAGGACCTGATATTCTATGTTCTTTCGTGCTTACCTCGACTGCCACTGGTGTCGCTGAATCCGCTCCTGTGTCTTTGATGCCGGACTTCTCCGCGTCTTTCTTTTCTCCACCATCCTCAAGATCAAACGAACTTCCTTTTTCACTTCCTGTGATGGAGTGAGAGATCGATTGCTTCCCTTCAGACTTGAATGACTTTCTGTGGATGTTTCCTTCCTTAATGGAGTATTGTCCTGGTCCTTCTTATTGTTATCCGGATCTTCACTCTCGCTTTCAGATGTGGTCGTCAGATCTGACTTACGATTCTTTCTCTCCTTGTACTTCTTACGCAGGTATTTCGGCGACCCCTTCTTCAACAAATCGGCAATGTTGAAACCTTTTTTACTGTCCTCTCCCTTCGTTACGTCAGGCGTGTGTGGTCTGCTAGACTTGGAGTCTGGTGTGTCTGGCCTGAGGGACTGAGGAGTCACGGGCCTGCAGTTCTGGGGTGTTCCCGCAGGACCTAAATCGTCTCTGGCCGAATCATTCATCAGTTTAACATCTTCTTTGGGTGTTGTGGTACTTTCTGGGCTTCTTGTGTCGATTACTCTGCCTGCCGTACGTACTGTTATCTTCTCCAAAATTCTCTCCTTCACTTTCTCAAACTTGCTGGCTGCTGGTGTTGGCTCTTGGAGATCTGCAGGTACATCATTCGGGACACTGGTCGACGACTCCGTCGCCACGACTGCGGTCTCTTCTTCGGGCTGAGTCGAATTCTCGTTTTCCTCCTGTATGCCCTCAATGTCCTCGCTAATATCGGCGAGCAACTGCCGTAGGAAAGCTTCCTCAAGGTCATCTGAAATGGTCGTATGCTCCAGGGCATCCAGAAAGTCGTTCAGGTCACTCTCCTGATAACTGCGACGTAACCTCTCGAGTTCCTTCAGCACTCGGTCATCGTTATAGGATTCCCGTGAAATGTATGGCTGCATCTCCCTGGACCTGGACCAGCACCGTCGCTTGACGTCTGCCTTCGTCGGCTGGCTTCCAGCCACCGGAGGGAGAGGAGGCTTTACTTCGGATCTACCGTCGGAAACTTCATCTTCCTTCGTGGGTTTGCCTGCCGAGTCCCCATCGATCACCAAGTTTTCTGGAGAACCTAAAGCCTCAGTCTTTTGAGACTGGTCTTCCTTCCCGGCAGAAGTTTCGGCGCTGGACTTATCGCGTTTCTCCAGCCTTTCCTTCTCAGACTTTTCTAACTGAGCCTCATTTTGGTTGTCTGTGAGATGTCGCTGAAGAGTCGGGCTCGGTGGCAGTTTTCTCTTCGACTGGGGACTCAACTTCTCGCCGAGAGTCACTGTGGTCACAATGACGGAGGTGGACGATTGGATAGTCACCGTTTCGGAGCCGGATACGGGTTTCCCGCGTTCGTCCTCCGAGGAGTACTGACGCTTCTGCAGAAGCGTCTGCGCTGCCTGCTCGATGCTCTCCAGTTCGTCGATGGCATCCTTGATGCTCGTCTGTCGCTTCTGGTCGACCTGCGGCGTCGCCTTCAGTGTGTCCGCCGCTGGCGGTGTCGCATTCTTCGCTCCGTCCTGCGCTTCATCCAGGTACGACAGCCGCGAATTGATGGATGAAAGCTCTGACATGTCCTTGGCCACGGTATCGTCGGAATCGGCGGTGCCCGTGGACGCTACCGTAGCCGTGGAAGCCATGGACATCCTCCACTCTTCTGAGGACCGAGGCGACGATGGTAACGACCCCGACATGTCGCCCCTGGATACCCCTCCTCCCGAGGCACTGGAGTAGTACTGGCCCATGGTGGTCTCCAGCTTCTCTCGTCGCTGTACAGCCACCGCCTCCTCTTCCTCGCCCTCCTCGGTGATGGTAAAGCACCGGCTGCCTTCCTTCGCTGTTTCACACGTCCACTGAGGATGTGAGAAGTGGGCTACCTGTTGCTCTTCTTCCTCCACCTCTTCCTCAATCAGCAAATCTTCAGCTTGTAAGTTGGGGTACTGTCTCTCTACCCGCTCTAATTCCTCTTCAAAATTGTAGAACAAGGAATCGCCGTTCTCTCCAATAGAACTCAAATCGTCAAAGGTTGGACTTCGTATGAGACTCTCGTCTTCACTGTCTTCGTTCGGGTACTCTATGAGAGCACCTGTGGCCAGGTCGTATTCCGTACACTTCTCCTTCGTTTTCGTGAGGTCTGTGTCGTACTGGCTGACGTCGCAGACCAGAGTCTCGGTCGAGGTATCGGTATGGGAGCTATGGTCCGTGTGGTTCCCGTCGTCACTCTCGTTTGAACCGCCAGAATCTGGATTGCTACTGTAGTCCGAGACCCCAGACAAGTTTAAAGAAGAAGAGTCGTTGGTTGCCGATATGGAGTCTCCAGAAGCCTCAGCCCCACTGTCTGTGCTGTCTTCCTCTTGTTCGGCTTTCAGGAGGTTGGGATTTGCCCCGTAAGTCTCAAGGACGATGACGGAAGTGCCTGAATCCTCTGGAGTTGGAGGAACGAACGAAAGCATCAGTATGGTCTACAGCTAGGGCGTTAGGTATTAGTCTCGAACAACCAAATTCTGAATCGTCCGCTCAACCAGTCCAGGACGCGGACTGGTAGCGCGTCCCTTCAGGAACGACATGCCAACAACGTTCTCGACTCTTTCAGAATTTGGTTTCGAGGTCAAGATGTGACCTTCAGCTGTTTTATCTTGGTTATCAAAGTCCGTGCATGATGCGAGCTTCAACTAGGGCGAGGGTCCAGTCAAAGAAACAGCGAGGCAAGAAGGGGAGGGTTCGAGGCAGGTCTGCCTACCACACGCCCCCTCCCCTCTCTTTCTCTCTCTCACCCCCTCAAGGTTATAGCGTTGCTGGCACATGTGGTGGTAAAGAAACCCATGCTCTAAACAAACTTCTTCGGGAACAGTGTTAAAATCCATTCCGGCAACAACTCACGTAACAGTATTAGTCAGAAGCCATGCTTGTCACTCGGGGGAAAAAAAAAACTCAACGTGGGGGTCCTCCACGTACCAGTGTCGGGGGTGATACGTCGGGGGTTGGTTACTTGTTACGAACACGTCGCTTGTGTTCCGCACACGTTTCCTGTTGTCGTAAAGTTCTGTCGTGTATGTGTTGGGAAAGAAGCGACCTTGATTCTGCAAACACGAGAGGAAAAAGACGCCAAGACCAAAACCCTGTAAGAATCCTTGGAACGACACGTATGGGATAGCCTAAGACACAGCTGGTGTAGGTTACCATTGACCTTAAGTCGGCCAGCTGGTGCAGGATGCCTACGATCTTAGATCAGCTGGAGCAATCTCCCGACGACCTTTGGCCAGCTGGTGCAGGCCACCAGAGAGAGCCAGCTGGCACCAACCACCATCTAGGCGGGGCACACGGCTCGTGTTACTGGCCTTGTGTCTCCTTCGCTACCCAGCGTCAGGCCACGCCCCTCCATGATGACGTAACGCGCGCGATGACGTTCCATGATGGCGTCATCAACATATACCGAGGCGATACTCAATGACGTCATCCGTATGACACTCTCCTAGCTACCTTTAAGTTCGTACCTAACGAAATTATGAACCAATTATCTTTAAAGAATCATAAGTGCTTGAATGAAAGAATATGATATAATATAGAAAAAGATACGCCTGCATAAAGACTGGTCATTTGCGAATCAAAGATTCAGTATAGAAAAGTTTATAAATCGCTCCCCGTGTGTTGGGAATGTGGGCGTGGTAGCTGTGTGTGGACGAGCTGCGGCGTGCTGTGGGCGCATTGTGGTACGGTTTGGGCGTGTTTTAGTGTGCTGTGGGCGTGATCGCTGCGTGTCAGGCGCGTGGGCGTGGTGGGTGAGGGCGGCAGACAGCAAGGGTGGTTACAAATCAGGGCGGCTGACACCCTTCCACATCTCCCCTGAGGGAGGCTTGTGACGGCGGTGGTGGTGGTGGGGTACGAGAACGTTACAGGTGGGTGCTCACGGCTGGATCCGCTGCCGTCCACGCACTCTCTCCACAGTCTCCTTCAATTACACAACACACTCCATCGGCCCCTCGCCAACACACTACCTCTCACACAGACACTCCCTTCTCCACGCATTCTTCCATCTTAATGACCACCTATTTCCAGTGTCTCCCACACTATATACCTGCTTCACACTGCACACAGCCCCCTACATCTCCTAACACAGCGCGCAACCCCCGACAATAACACCTCCCCTTCACAGCACACAACCACCCCGCTACACACACACGAGGTATCCCCCCCTCCGTCATCAACAAACACAAAAAAAAACTCTTCGCCACACCAGCCCTGACGCGCCTGTAACCCTCCCCACCACTTCTGTAACTCCCCCTACCACACCTGTAACTCTTCCCGCCGCGGGAGGGCCCTGGGTGACGTCACCTACACCAGGAAAAGGGCCTACAGTGACGAAACCTGCCACAGGAGGGGCCTGGGTGAGGTCAGCTGCTGCAGGAGTTTGCCTGGGTGACATCACCTTTTGCTGGATTGGACCCGCGTGACATCATCATCCTTCAGTTAAGACGCACCAGAGTTCGGTGTTTACTGCCGGCATCACAGTTGTGGTCGTGAGCTGGTAACACTAGCGGATTGCGCGTGTGGTGGTGATTATCTGGTAGAGTGCGTGTGGCGGGGATCATCTGGTAGAGTGCGTGTGTGGTGGGGATCATCTGGTAGAGTGAGTACGTTTGTGTTGGGATCATCTGGTAGAGTGCGTGTGTGGTGGTGGTCATCTGGTAGAGTGCGTGTTTGGTGGGGACCATCTGTTAGAGTGCGTGTATAGTGGTGGCCAGCTGACAGAGTGTGTGTGTGTGTGTGTGTGAATGGCGGTCAGCTGCAAGAGCGCGTGTGTGGCGGTGTTAGTCGTCAGCCGATGGAGTGCGTGTGTGGTAGTGGCCACCTAGTAGATTGCGTGTGTAATGGTTACCGGTCGCTAGAGTCCGGCTCCACGCACACCACCATCTGTGTGGTGATAAGCGTGAAAACCTTCCACTTCTCAGTATGACCATCCACGTCACAGAAATACGATCCTACACCAACTTCTTCCACTTGTGTTGTATTTTGTATGAATTCTACCACATTCGGGAGGGTGTACTTGACACGGAAGGGGGGGGGGGGTTCCCGGAGGTATATATGCGGTGTCTACTTCGTACGGGGGGTGGGTTCCTGTACGTCTGTATGGGAG
>JAUUDW010624466.1:0-10408 GCA_032361385.1 Panulirus guttatus
ATACTGCATTTCCTGTAAATTAATAGATCTTCATTAGTTAAAGAGGGTGATAAAAAAAAGTAATATAAAATTCCAAGCCAAATATACAGTACTTCTAGACAACACTTTTTATCTGCATTAGAGTTTTAACATTTAAGGCAGTATCTTATTCTTTAAACAGTCCTTATTGTTACCGCTCTAGTTTGTTGCTATCTAAATTACTCCACAAATGTATTCTGTAAACACTAATCCTCTATGCCAGCAGGTGATTTATAGTTTTTCTCGAAAGATGGTAAGCCCTTACATAGGAAGACAAATGTTAAAACTTGCTAAAGTAAACTGAAGTGCAAAAGTCAAAACTAAAACATACACCACTGAGTCCACAGTATAATTCCTTAAATATTCTACATTTATATTTCCTTCTATAACCCCTTTTACATCTTTTTATAACAGTAGGTCTACTTGTACAATGACGTCATGATAATTTGCAAATTTTTCTTATTCTCATCTTCCTTACTTGTGCTTACCTACATTAACCCTATTATTCTGAGAAGTACAAAGCCCTTAAATTCTTGAGGTCAGCCAGGTGGCTGTATTCATACCTGGCATATATGAATAAACATTTCTCTCTCACACCACCAGAGGAGTCTAATGATGCCTCCTAGCATTGTTTTCCTTAAGGAAGGACTCATTAGTTCTTCCATTTTCTCCAATTTCTTTGTGAATATCTAAATACTTATTAATTCAAAATAGGTAAGAACATACTGAATAGATTTTTGGAGAAAAAGTGTATGAAAAATACAACTTACCATATCAGCGTACTGATTACATGATGAATGTATTGAAATGAAGATGATGGCTAACACTAAGTAGGACTTCCTTTTATTTTACGTATTCTCTTAAATATCTTAATGAACGCGCTTATGATTATTAATCATTGTGTTGTAAAGTTACAACCCAGCGAAGACAGGTGTATGAATATGTTAAAAGTACATACAATTTACCATGCTGTTTTAGGAATTACAAGTTGAATGTTTTGAACTGATTATGACAGCTAACGATCGGTAAGACTTCCATTAATTTCACCTATTTTCTAAATATGTAAATGATTATCAATTAATGCATTAGTTAAGAACCTACTGAAGAAAACAGAATAGAAATATTATGTGAAAAATAAAATTTTCCTTATAATTTCATTGATCATAAGTGGAACATTTTGAAATGAAGAACACTGTTAACATTTGGGAGTGAGGTAAGAATTCTGCATTCTGTAGCCAATTTCACTTACATTTGTCTAAATAAGTAGTAAACTATTAATTCATGCATTAGGCAAGATCCTTTTGAACAGTACAGTGAGGGAAAATATAGAAAAAATATATTTTACAAATCAGATGTTGAATGCTCTCAAATGGACACTGGAGGGAGCTAGGTAATAATTTCATTTCCTTCAGTAATTTTTTCTATATCTTTCTGAAAACATATGTGATCATTACTTCATGTATTATGTAAGAAGCTATCAGTTATATAATGAATGTTTTCAAACAAACGCATTCAGGAGTAAGGTATGAATCCCATCTCTAGTTATCTTTTCCTATATTTTCTGAAAATATAGATGATTATTCATTCCTGGATCAGGAAAGAACCTATTAAAGAGGACAGTGTACAAAATATAAGAGCACTGATATTTACATTATCTTGTTGATTGCAAGTTGAATATTTTGAAACAGAAATGATGGGAATAATTGTAAGAGTTTCATCTTTCAGCTATTTTCTCCATTTTTTTCTGAATAGTTAATGAAGATGATTAGTAATTCATGCATTTGGGATAAACCTACTGAAGAGAACTGTGAAGAAAATATATAAGTAAAAGAATATCTACCACATCATTTTACTGATTGCCAGCTGAATATTTTCAAATGAAGGTGGGCTGGAGCTGGGTATGAATTCCAATTCCAACAGCTATTTTCTCCTATATTTTTCTGAATATGTATATGATAATCAATTCATGTATTAAATAAAAACCTGCTAAAGAGAGCAGAAGAAAAATAAACTCAAAATACAATATATTCTAGTTTACTGATAATAAGCTGAACACTTCTAAATGAAGCCTAATACGAGCTAAGTACAAATTCCATTTCCTCCATGTATCTTATACATTTAATTGAAGTACGAGTTGCGGAAGTATGTGAGAGAGTGTAAGGAAGTAAATTCAAGACTGATGTGGGTAATACTGAAAATGGATGGCAAGAAATGGGTGATTATTAGTGCTTATGCACTTGGTCATGAGAAGGAAGATCATGTAAGGAAAGTGTTTTGGGAGTAGCTAAGTGTGTGTACCAAGCTAAGTGTGTGTACCAAGAGTTTTCATGTAAGAGACTGTGTATCAGCGATGGGTGATCTAAATGCGAATATAAGTAATGTGGCAGTTGAGGGTATAATTGGGGCACATAGGGTATTCTTTGTCATGTATGGAAATGGTGAACAGCTTGTGGAGTTATGTGCTAAAAAATGACTGATTATTCGGAATGCCTGGTTTGAAAAGAGGGATATTCACAGGTATATGTATGTGATTAAGAGATATGGTCAGCATGCATTACTGAATTACATATTAAATGATAGGCATGTAAAAGAGAGACTTTTGGATGTAAATGTGCTGAGAAGGGCAGCTGATGGGATGTCTGATCACTAACTTGTGGAGGTGAGGGTGAAGATTTATAAATGTTTATCAAAAAGAGGAAATACTACTGGGGAGAAGAGAGTGGTGAGAGAAAGTGAGCTTGGAAAGGAGACTCGTGTGAAGAAATATCAAGAGAGAGTGAGTGTAGAAAGGCAAAATGTGAGAGTACATGAAGTGAGGGTACTGGATGAGGAATGGATGGTATTCAGGGATGCAATGATGGCATGTGCAAAGAGATGCACATGGCATGAGACATGTGGGAGGTGGGCAGATTAGAATGGGTAGGGAGTAGTGGGATGAACAAGCTTTTAATGGAAGAGAAAAGAGAGGGTTGGAGTGCAAGTGATTGGGAGAAGTATATGAGAAAGTGGCATAAGATCAAGAAGAAGGTGCAAGGGCTGAAAAAGAAGGCAAATGAGAGCTGAGGTGGAACCACTGAAGCAAGCTTGAGTGAGTCATAGGATTGGGGAGGGGGTGAAGTTTCTGGGAACACTGAAGAATGTGTGGAAAGAGAAAACATTATCTGGTAGGGCAAAAATGGGTATGTTTGAAGGAATAGCAGCACCAACAATATTACGATATGAGGCATGGAATATAGATAAGGTTGTGCGGAAAAAGGAGGAAGTGTTGGAAATGAAATGTTTGAGGTAAATATGTGGTGTGAGGTGGTTTGATTGAGTAAGAAAGAAAGATGTGTGGAAATAAAAAGAGCATGGGTGAGATAGCAGAGCAGGGTGTGCTGAAATGGTTTGGAAATATGGAGAGAATGAGTGAGGTAAGGTTGACAAAGAGGATATACGAGTCAGAAGTGGATGGAAATATGAGAATGGGGAACCAAACTGGAGACAGAAGCATGGAATTAAAAAAGACTTTAAGAAATCTGGGCCTGAACATCCTGGAGGGTGAAAGGTGTGCATGGGACAGAGTAAAGTGGAAAGATGCGGTATAATTGGGTCGATGTGCTGTCAATGGACTGAACCAGCGCATGTGAAGCATCCGTGGTAAACCATGGAAAGGTCTGTTGGACCTGGTTGTATATAGGAAACTGTGTTTTCAGTACATTACATATGAAAGGTATTGAATGGATGTGAGGGGATATAGCATTTCTTCATCTGTTCCTGAAACTACCTCACTTAAGCAGGAAAAGGCGATCAAGTATGAAAAAATTAAAATCAAGATGATTATCAATTTAGGCACTAGGTAAAAACCAATTAAAAAGAACAATGAAGAAAAAATGCTTCAGGGATAATTAGGGGGCATGGGGGTTTTCAGTAGTAAATAGGAATGGTGAACAGCTAGTAGAGTTGTGTGTTGAAAAGGATTGGTGACTGAGAATAATTGGCTTAAAAAGAGAAATATACATAAGTATACATGGGTGAGTAGTTAAGATGTCTTGAGGATAGTGCTGGATGACATTAACTGATAGGCATACAAAACAGGGACTTTGTTGTAAACATATTGAGACAGGCAGCTTGTGGGAAATCTGACCATTACCTGTTGGAGGCAAGGAAGATTTGTATAGGTTTTTGTGAAATAGGGCAAGATAAGAGTGAAAAGAGGGTGGTGAAAGTAAATAAGCAAGGAAAAGATACATGTGAGAAGAAATGGGTGTATAATGGCAAAAGTTTAGAGTAAACAAAGCTAAGGGGAGTGGGTGAGAAATGGGAGATATTTAGGGAATCAGTGCTGACATGTGCAAAAGAATTGTGTGGCATGTGAAAGGTGGGATGGTGAGGAAGAGAGGTGTATGGAAGCAGTGCAAAAGAAGTGTGTAGCATGTGGGAAGGTGAGAGAGGAGTATGGACAAAACTAAGAGAGTGCATATTACTGGGAGATGTACAAAAGGAAGCTGCATGTGGCTGAAAAAGAGGGTAAATGTGAGTTGGGGTGAGTGATGATCAGTACACTTCAGGGAAAAGATGTTTTGGAAGAAGACTGATAGTGCGACAAAAAAAAAAACAAAAGAACAAATGGGAACATCGGTGAAAAGGGCAAATGGGGAAGTGATAACAGGTAGTCATGAGGCAAGGAGTATATGGAGTAAGTATTCTGAATGTTTGATGATGGTTGCAGATGTGGGGTGTTTGGACTGGGAAGGTATGTCAAGTGAGAGAGTCATGGTAAGTGATTTGGTGAAGAAAGAATAGGTGGTGAAAGCTTTGTGTAAGATAATATGTATCAAGGCAGCTGGAGTGGATGGTACTGTAGCTGAATATCAACTTCGCCCTTTTATGCATTTTTCCAAACTAATTCATCAACTTCAGTTTCTCATTTGAATTTGCCACCAGTGCTATGTCACCATCAAACAACAAACAAGTCACTTCCCAGACCCCTTCATGCCTTAGAGACTGCATACTCAGGACTCTCTCGAAGACCCTTGCATCTACCTCCCGTGCCACCCCGTCCATAAAGAAATTAAGCGACCCGGGTGACATCATATAAACATCACAGAACAACCATGAAATGAGTGATATACTCCTCAGCTAACCCAGGAAAATTCAAAAAACTTGTAATGGGAGTGTATGCTTACTACAGGAATACCAATACACTCCTACCAAAAGTTCTTTATTTTCCCTCGAGTAACTTGATGGGTATGTCTCTCGTTACTTGGATGTTTTATTATTCTTGTATGATGTTCTTTCATAACACGAGAGAAACAGGGGATGAGGAGAAAGGATACTACACTTATATTTCTGACATGTCACAAAAGGAGTGGGGGCCAAAAACCCTCCCCTTCTTGTATTGTAATTTCGAAAAGAAGGATTAGGAGGAGTCAAGTGAAAAGAGCTCATCCTCCTCAAAGGTTCAGGGTAGGATGTCTGAATGTGCATGGATGTACTATGGACGAGAAGAAAGAGAATGAGTAAGCTTGGAAAAGAGGATTGTGTACAGAGATACCAGGTGCAGAATGGAGGAGCAAACTAAGCTTGGGAAGAGGGTAAGGAAGAGAAAGTATTTTGGAAGCAGCATTTACATGTGCAACAGAAATGTGTGAAATGGAAGGATTCAGACGTTGTCACACACAATATTCTAAATATCAAGAATGACATTACCGAACTCTGCCTGCTCGATGTAAAAATGTGAGTTAAAAGTCACCCTTAGTAAAGTTATACCACTGGGAATACAGTCTCATCAAATACCTTCTCACTCTAATGGAACCTATATTTTTTGAATGATTATATAATATCAAAACTGCTAAGCACTTTTTCCCTACAGTTACTCTACCTGTCATGCATTCTCTGAATGGGTCATCCTTCACTACTTGGAGCTTAAGGCTAACTCTAATCTATTAAGAGGGTCAATCCTCCCCCTCCTTTGCCATCTCTTTCCTTTATTATTATTATTCTCATGTACACCTCTGGGCAGAACAGGTAGGTGATATCTTTACTCACTGGGAAACTTTTCCAAGACTTCGCCAAAATCATGTGCGCTTTCGCTTATGTGAGTCTTTACTTCCCATATTATCTATTAATCCATCAACATTTGAATGCATAACTTTCAGTCCAAAATTACCATCTTTTAACACCCCTGTCCTCTCTGTGATGCTGTTAGGGTAGCTCCATTTTCTTGCCTCATTTGGCATCTGACTAATATTTTATTTTTCTCACTTTCTTCTTCTGATCTATCACATTTCATAAATATCTATCTATCCATCTATCTATCTATATCTCCTTTGCCCGTTCCCTCCTGGAACTCCCAACAAGGGGTGGCCACAGCAAAAGTCACCACTTGTCCCTGTCTTTACATGCCTCCCTTGCATATACCATTCCATGCATTCTTCCTCTGTTTCTATCCCTCCAGTATTCCTCCACCCTATTTGCTCATGTCACACCAACCTCTTTAATTGTACTATCATACACTTTCCTTGTAAGCTCCGACTCTTGCAGTCTTTCCACATGCCCAAACCACCTCAAAGTCTTATATTTCACCCATTCTACCATTCCACAATTCACTCCTTGCCATACCACATCTTTCATACACCCTTCCATTTCTTTCTTCATCCCATCTGTTCACGCCATATGCTCTCCTCAAATAGTGTATTTCCACCGCTTGGATTCTTGACCTCTGTGCCTCATTCCACGTCCATGTTTCGGCTGCTTGGGTCAGGGTTGGGAGGACTATGCTGTCCCTTAATCCTCTCCTCACTTCCATAC
Organism: Panulirus guttatus; assembly: GCA_032361385.1. Taxonomy (NCBI): domain Eukaryota; kingdom Metazoa; phylum Arthropoda; class Malacostraca; order Decapoda; family Palinuridae; genus Panulirus; species Panulirus guttatus. Next base: position 6,811 of record JAUUDW010624466.1, read on the forward strand.
TTACACCTCTACCCTTCATTATTCTATTAAGGGACCCAATGACTCTTCTACCCTGTAATGCTCTCTCCCTTCTCTCTCCTTCCATATCACCACACTTACCCAAAACAGCTCCCAAACACTTAAATTCCCTCACTTCCTCCAGTCTCTTTCACCCATATCCACAGCACAATTTAGTACACTTTCTTCTTTCACTCTATATGGCTTTACAAAACCTATACTTTCCCTCCATATCCTTTCAAACACCACTACTTTACTTTTGCTTGCATTTACCTTCAATTTCCTCTGCTTACACTCATCATAAAATACATTTTCAACCTTCTGCAACTCCTCTCACTCTCCACACACAACACAGTATCATTTGCAAACAGGCTTGCCATTAAACACCATATCTCACTGCCACATTCCATCTCGGCACCTCTTTTCCCTAGCTTTGCTTTCATCTCTCTTATCAATCCATCCACATACACATTTCATGAATACCCCATTGAATTCCACCTTAAGCTTCCATGCTTACCTAAATACCTCTAGACTAAATGACTTCAAGCTGAAAATAAATTCAACTGGTTGACCATTTACGTCTTAATTACAACTGAAATTGCATCTGGAAATACTAAAATTGCTTATTTTTCCCAATAAACATCCCCTCCCCCCCCCAAAAAAAAGTCTACCAACCGACTGCTTTACAAATCTTTCTAATTTTGGTGGCACCCACTTTTCAGCTATACCCTTCAGTGTTGAACTCAACTTGTGTCACCGATTTCCTCTAAAATCTTTCTTTCAAAAAGCACTGGTCCTGTATGCTCTATACTTTTCAAATTCTTTCATCAACCTGGTCATAAACTTCTTTGATTGCTTCATCTTTAAAAGTGAATAATATTCTTTCAACAGCTTCATCTACTTTCCTGTGTAACTCTGTTTGTATGACCCTAAGTATATGTTCCATTACATCAATCTTCATACTCAATTTCTGTTGATCAACCACCAAAATTGCTCCTGCACATCCATGCCCAAGATTGTCAATAGATTGTGTGTGTGTTTTAGTCCTTTCCTTTCATGAAACAGCCTCTATGACACACAAAGAAAAGACCCATCAGATCTTATTTGCCTTTTAAAGTTTCCCTTCTTTTCTCTGATTATGTACCTCCTGAACACTCTTTAATCAACAACTTTTGTTCATACCCAATGACTACATTTTTTAGATCCCTATGTTCCTCTGTAATCTCATGACACCCTTTATTATTCCCAAATTGATTTCTCAGTCTCTTTAACACCTTCTCTAGTTGGGCAAAATTTTGGTCTTGAGTTTTAAATATTTCCCATAACATCTCTAAACATATCTCTAGTGGTTCCTATTTCATCTCTACATCTTGTCTCTTCCATGTGAGTCTTGTTATGACTGACTAGTCTTGGTATATTCCCTTATCTAAGTCCATAGCAGACTGTAGTCCACCTTCAAACAAAAGTGCTTAGTATTTAGCTTTGTCAAGGTATGCGGACAGATTTGTCCTTGCTTCCTGTCTAATTTCTTTGCCTTCTTTAACAACTCTACTATATTTCTTGGCTGAGGCAGTACTAATGGCCTTAAACTGAGCTCCCACAAGTAATATGTCAACTATGAAAATTAAAATCTCTAACTAAACTGACAGTGTTGCCTTTTGGTTACACAACAACTTTCCTCCCTTTTGTTAAATCAGATCTGCACTTTCATGCAGTTAAATTTAGCTACACTTCTTCAGTTTTCAAATGTTAGTTCCCCTAAAAAAGGACAAACTGGCACAGTATTACTTTACTAATGACTGCATCCTTTTAATATGGTTTGAAAATCCTATCTTCCAAGTATAAAAAATGGGCACCAATGAAGAATCTATTGGAATGAAACTAACCTGTGATCCCTTGTTGTAGGATTCTATAAGCAGGGACTTCATGTCAATATCAGCATGCAGTATAGGTTTGTTCTTGGCCAGGGTGAGCATCCCTAACCAATGACCCAGATTCTTCAAGAGAGATTTATCTGAGAAATTAGCAGCAGACTTATCTGCTCTCAAGAGTACCTGAACAAACAAGCATGAGAAGACTGATTACAGTATATTGTTATAAATAAATGGCACAATAGGTTACTCTTTTTTTCAAAATGGCAATTATATACAAGATACATATATTATCAAAAAGGATTAATATCATGAATAAAAGCAGCCTAAATGACTAAAATACTGATTCAAACTAGCTCTTTTACCTTTATATTCCTGAGAGTTTCCCGGCAGACCATGGCATTAACATTGTTAATTTTGAGCTGATCCAAAAAGAGAGAATAGAGTGTGTGGAAGTTGTGTTCTATGGATGCACGTTTCATGACCAGGTACTGTGCTACCCAAACCCAATACTCATCACCCACAACCTCACGAAGCTCTTCACACTGCAAAGGAAGCATAACATTATTATTTGTGATGTATCTAATATCTGAAAAATTAAAGGGGGTGGGGGTAGGATCTGAATAAGCTTGGATGTAATGAAGATGAGAAGAAGGGAGATATAGGTAGTATATTTGAAGGGATGAACCTGGAAGTTCTAGCTCTGAGCAAAAGAAAATAAAAAGTTAAAGAAGTTGGAGGAAAGATTTGGTAATGTCTTGGGAATAGGAAGAATGGGGTGGAAATCATTTAAGGGTTTAGTCAAGGGTTATGCGAGTTATGGAATGGGTAGCACTGCTGCTGAGGGAGTTGTGGGAATGTGGGAGAGTGCAAGGAAGTAAGCCCAAAACTGATGTGGGTAAATATGAAAGAGGATTACAAAAGACACGTGATTAATAGTGCTTATACACCTAGAAATGAGAGGACAAAAAGAGATGAGTATTTTGGGGGTAGCATGGTGAGTATGCAAGCAGTTTTCATGCAAAGGACAGAATATTACTAATGGGCAATTTGAATGACAGAGTGGGTACTGTAGCAGCTGAGGATATAAATGGGGGCAGGGGTTCCTAGTTTCACAAATAAGAATAGTGAACTATGAAAAAGAATGGTGAACAACTTGTGGAGCTGTGCAGTGAAAATGGACTGGTGACTGGGAATACCAGATATAAAAACAGCATCATACATTGGTATACATGAGTTAGAAGGAAAGATAATAGGAGGGCATTATTGGATTATGCACTATTTAATAAGTGCACAAAGGACATACTCTTGGATGTGAATGTGCTGAGAGAAGCAGGTGATAGGATGTTTCATAATTACTTGGTGGAGGCAAGGGTGAAGATTAGCTGAGGCTTTAGTTAAAGACGAAATGATACAGATGGAAACAGAGAGGTCATGAAAGTGAATGAGCTTGGATAAAATGATTGTGGAATATGATATCTGGAAGGACTGAATGTAGACTGGCAAAAGGCGAGGGTAAATGTGGGGAGTGGGTGTGGAGTGGAAGGTGTTTATGAGAGCATGGCTCACATGTGGCATGCAGAAAGAGCAAGATGAACAAGTGAGAAAGGGTAGGTAGTGATGGGATGAGGGAGATAAGTAGCTGGTGAAAGAGAAAAGAGAAGTGTATGGGCAACATCTGCTGGGGAGTACAAGTGATTGGGAGACATACATGGACGACTTCTAGATCT
>JAUUDW010624477.1:0-11553 GCA_032361385.1 Panulirus guttatus
TTTCCAGCCCCCCGCTCCCACCCCTTTTAGTCGCCTTCTACGACACGCAGGGAATACGTGGGAAGTATTCTTTCTCCCCTATACCCAGGGGATATATGTGTGTGCATGTATGTATATATGCATGTATATGAGTGGATGGGTCTTTCTTCGTCTGTTTCCTGGCGCTACCTTGCTGACATTGGAAACAGCAATCAAGTGTAATGATAATAATAATTATATTATTATCATTATTATTATTATTGTTATTACTAATGTTATTATTATTATTATTATTATAATTATTGTTATTATTATCATCTTTTAATTCATTATTGTTCCTAATGAATAACCGAAGAATCCCTTCTCCAAAGCTTTCTACAGCTTGTTTAAAAGTGTTTTCTAATTGTCTGCCTCCATGCTGTCATGCTGTCTTAGCTCATGGGAAAAAATAACCCTAGAGAGAAAGATGAGTTCTGAAGGATGAAAAACTGTTTCCTTACATGATGGTGGTCCACAGGCAAATTTTCGTATGTTGCTTCCCTCTTTTTCAAAACACCTTTCCCTTAACATTTTGGGTGACATCCTTGTTCTTAGGGATCATGAGGTGGTCAGCTTTATGTAGCCTAACAGCCATGGGATGATGATGTCATCAATAGATGGTGACTGTATATTAAAAAGGGCTGTACCCAGAGAAAGTTGTAGCTGTTACCACTGGTTAGGTAATTAGCATTGGGAGAGAGGCATTAACTTTTGTAGAGGGAAGGGGGTTGGAGGTTTCTAATCCCTAGAGATCATGAAGATTCTCTTATAGCTCACACAACATTGCTAAGGAGAGAAACAGGTTTTCTTTCTTCAGAACTCACTGTTTTCTATGATAAATGATGATGAATTGTGTGATAATGAGTTTTTATTAATTTTTCAGATGAAGCAAAGAAGAATGGTGCAGTCAATGGAGTGGTATCTCATGCCAATGGGCACATTAGTGGTAGCCAAACTAATGGCGCTAACAGCCCAGCAGTGGAAGGCAACTCCAGTATGATCAAGAGCATAGAAACATTATTCAACATTAACTTCTCTGTTGAACGTGGCAAATTGATTGGAGTCTGTGGAAGCATTGGCTCTGGGAAAAGTTCTTTAATATCTGCTATTTGTGGTGATGTAAGGATATTCAATTCTTATGTATAAGACTGTTCATATCAATTAGCTTAAATTAATACAAAGACATATCTCAATATTTCTATGGGTTGTGTTTATGAAAACTAGATCATAGAGCAAATACCTGTACACTGGAACATAATATCCCGTGTGGTGTATTAGAAATGCATAAGTTTTGTTCTTAAGAAAACATTTTCTGAAGCAAAATCTGAGGTAAGAAGATAACATTTTTCAATATAACAAAGATATTCATGTATGAGTATGGAGAATATTAAGTAAACAGATAACTGAAAACAAATAATTTGCTAACCAGAAACTGTTGTGCAAATCATGTGAGGTGGTGCTGTGGTGAGCTTTTGAGGAGAGGTGGAAGAGTTACTAGGAGATTAAGGAAGGGGAGGAGGAGCAGTAGGAGTGTCTCCCTTCTCCTGTGAAATATCAACATCGTCTTTCTGAAGTGGTGTTACCAGTGTAATAGATTTTTGTTGGAAGTTGGAGTTTGATGTTGATTGCTGTGCTCCTTTTTTTCTTCTCAGCATATAGCATCTTGAGGTAGATGATCACATCCTTCATTAGTCTCAATGCTTTCAGGCTGCCCTTACAACTGGAGTCATTGTCTGAAATTATTTTGATAGTATACTCAGTACACTTGAAGAAGTTTTTAACTTGGTTTGTAGTCAGCTGATATTGGGTGGGTGAGACTCCTATACTCCTCCTTTCCTGCAGCACACTCTTTTGACAGCATTCCTAACTTTTTTGTTGGTTAGGTTTTCACTGTATGTATTTAGTAACTTATTAGTGTCTGTTTTTTTAACTTCCTTGAAGCCATTTTCATGGGCCAGGTTAACAACATTATCCTGAACAGTTTTCAGACTCATTTTCAGAAAAATTTATGAAGTCATGCTCACTCCCTTGTCATCTCTTACACACACCATTCATTGTTGTCTCCACTTTTTTCTCAGAAATTTGTAGCATTCATGAAGTTAAATGAATGCCAAAATTCCTGAATTCATGGTATACCCTCCCCCTCAGCAGCTTTCATCATTTGCTGAAAAGTTCTGAAATAATAGACCTAGAAGGTGCAATTACCCCATGAGCTGGAAGGAAGTAATGTCTGTGGATATGCACTCCACTCTCACATGTGGGTACAGATCAATTAATTTCACTGGGTGGCTTGTAGCATTCTCTTGAATTAATAATGCCTTGCTGTTGAGGTTCTTGGTGCAACAACATTCCTTGATGCCAGGGCAAAAGTAATTCAAGAATCATTCCCTGAAAAATACCTGATGCTTACACCATTTTGCTTGATTGCCAGTGCACCAGAAGACTAACTTTGGCAAAGCCTTTCAAATTCATAGGATTCCAAGAATGGTTCACTAAGAAGAGCCTCAATTTGAAATCTCTTGCAGCATTACCACCCAGTAGAAGTGTCGGAGGATCTTTGGCTGATCTGAAGCCTAACACAGACTGTTCATCCTTGGAAATAAAAGTTCCTGCGGTATACACATCCAGAACATGCGAGCCTCATCAACACTGAATTACTGCTAAAGTGTGTAGTTGCCAGCTTCAGTGTTTTTACTGATCTACTGGATATTTTTATGTAGCAAAAGTGTCAGATGTTGTAACTCCCCCAGTCATCTTGATTTTTTTTTTTTTTGAGCCTTGTAAACCACCCACTAGTAGCACAAGAGTTTCTACCTGCAAGTTTTTTCCTTGTTCATTTCTGATATTGATACCCCTCAAACAGTGATCTTGCCTTCTCTTAAATTACCAGGGTGTTGAGTGGCATATCATTCATTTGTTCCATGTTTTCCATAATATCACTTTAATGCACTGAAAACTTGGTTGGACCTAAAGATGTAACACACATGACTTTGCTGTTATTTTCTTGTTTTGCTTAATGGTATCCATTGGCGCTATTCTGACAGCTTTTGCAGTGTTGCTAAAGTTTTTACCAGTCTCTATGTGCCTTGTCACATCCATCTTAACATCTGAAATGATGGCTTTGTGAGTTTTTCCCTATGAGGGATAGCACTACTGCTTAATGCACTTGCCATACCCTTTCTACACATCTTCAAAGCAGGAAATAGCCTGTAAACCACTTGAAAACTTGAAAAAATGTTGAGAAGTCCAAAGCATAGTGGTAGAATTGAATGATGTGGCCTGCCTTGTATATGAGTGGTGGTGTCACAGAACATATCAGCTTGGTAAACAGTTTGGAACAGTGTAAAAATGCTCTCATAAACAAACAGCATAATGTGCATTTACTATAGGTATTTTGTTTTTTGTTTTTTCCCAGCAGAAAGAATATAAGTTAGAAATTAAAGAGATGATAATGAAATAAATGAGATGTACACCATTAAAATTTGGTAAATTATGACAAACATAGTAATGAATCATTGCAAATCTAATTAATGTTTATTGAAATATCCCTGCATTTACAACAGAAACACATATAATTTGTAGTATTAGTATTGGATAGATAAGTTATTTTAGTCTTCTCTCCTAACACTCCTTGCAAAGTGAGGTAATGGCAAACAGGTATGAAAGAAAAAAAGAAAGACTGTTGAATTACTAATACATAAGATGAAACTTTGCCAAAAGATAGGGCTAGAGTGTTGACTGAATAGCAAATAGGTATGAAAGAAAAAGTATTAGATTACAAATATGTATGATGAAATTTTGCCAAAAGACAGGGCTAGTGTGTAAGTTGTACTGAAGGGAAATATAAAGTTAAGAATAACAATCTGTGAGTTACGTCTTGTCAAGTGTTATGTAGCAAATGTGATGAGTGTGTATTTATAAATTGAAAACCATCAACACATCTGTGGGTAAGGCAGAGAAAAAAAATAGCAACCTGGACAAAGGTGAAGAACTTGACAGCCACTGAAGTTGTGGTAACTGTGCTGCTGTTATCACTATCCCTCCTGATATTCAAGTGGTACTGCTTTATAAGTCAGTGGCTAATTTATATATATTCATTTGTAATTGAAAGGGTCCTAGAGGGCATTGTTGGATTACATACTAATTGAAAGGCATACAAAAGAGACATTTGGATGTGAATGTGTGGAAGGTCCAACCATTACTTGGTGGAGGGAAGGGTGAAGATTTGTAGGAGTTTTCGGAAAAGAGGAAACTTCTTGAGAGAGAAGAGGGTGGTGAAAGCGAGTGAGCCTGGAAAAGAGTCATGTGTGAAGACATACCAGGAGAGATTGAGTGTAGAATGGCAAAAGATGAGAATAAACAAGAGAAAGTGGCAGGAGGTCAAGAGGAAGGTGTAGTGGTTGAAAAATGGCACAAATGAGAATTGGGGTAAGCAATTATCAGAAAACTTCAGGGAGAGTAAGATGATGTTTTGGAAGGATATTAATAGTTTGAGAAAAACAAGAACAAATGGGAACATCAGTGAAAGGGGCAAATGGGGAAAAAGTAATAGGTAGTGATGAGATAAGGAGGATATGGAATGGGTATTGTGAAGGATTGTTGAATATATTTCATAATAGGGTGTAAATGTAGGGTGTTTGGGGTGGGGAGGTATGTGAAGTGAGAGTCATGGAAAGTGGTTTAGTGAAGAGAAAAGAGTTGCAGAAAGCCTTGCATAAGATGAAATGTGGCAAGTTAGCTGGAGTAGATGGTATTGCAGTTGAATTTCTTAAGTAGGTGAGTGTGTTGTTGACTGGGTGGTTAGGATTTTCAATGTTTGTATGGATCATGGTGTGGTGCCAGAGGATTGGCAGAATGCCTGCATAGTGCCATTGTATTAAAGCAAGAGGAACTAAGGTGAGAGTTCGAACTACTGAGGTACATGTTTGTTTTGTATTTGGTAAGTTGTATGGGAGAGTGGTTATTGAAAGGGTGAAGGTGTTTACAGAGCATCAGATTGGGAGGAGGAATATGGTTTCAGGAGTGGTAGAGGATGTGTGGATCAGGTGTTTGCTTTGAAGAATGTATGTGATACATACTTGGTGATACAGAGGGAATTGTATGTGGCATTTATGGATTTGGAGAAAGCATATGTAAGGGTTGATAGAGATGCCTTATGGAGAATCTTGTGAATTTATGGTGTGGAGGAAAGCTACAGAAAGCAGTGAGAAGTTTTTATCAAGAGCATAAGGCATGTGTACGAGTTGGTAGACAGGAGAGTGTGTGGTTCAGGGTGTAGGTTAATCTGTGGCAGGGGTGTGTGATTTCACCGTGGCTGTTTCATTTGTTTATTGATAGGGTGGTGAGGGAGGTCAGTGCAAGGGTCTTGGAGTAAGGGGTGATTGTACAGTCTACAGGGGTTGAGGGGGGCCTGGGAAGTTATTCATTTTGTTGTTTGCTGATGACACAGTTCTGTTGGCGGATTTGTTTGAGAAACTGCAAAAGTTGGCAATTGAGTTTTGTAGACTGTGTGAGAGAAGGAAGATTAGAGTAAATGTAAATAAAAGCAAGGTTACTAGGTTTAGCTGTGTGAAGAGACAGGTTAGTTGGGATGTGAGTTAAAGTAGAGACAATTTAGAAGTGAAATGTTGTAGATACCTGGTAGTGGACATGGCAACTGAAAGAATCATGGTTGCAGAAGGGAGTCATAAGATGGGTGATGGGGCAAAGCTTTTTGGAATATTGAGAGATGTGTGGCAAGAGAGGGAGGGTGAAAATGGGTATAATTGAATGTATAGTGGTTTTGATGATGGCGTATGGATGCAAGGCATGGGCTATAGATGAGGACGTGCAGAGGAGCATTTAAGTGTTGGAAATGAAATATTTGACAGCATATGCTGTGATTGGTGGTTTGATTGACTAGGTAATAAGAGGGTAAGAGAGAGTGTGATAGTAAGAAAAGCATGGTTGAGAGAGTGGTATAGGGTGTGCTGAAGAGGTTTGGACTCTTGGAGAGAATGAATGAGGAGAGGTTGACAGAGGATGTATTTATATACTTATGTCAGAAGTGGAGAGGAAAAGGAAGAGGGGGAGACTAGGCTGGAGATGGGGGGATGGAGGGAAAAATATTTTGAGTGCAGTCTGAACATGCAGGAGAGTGAATGGTGTACACAGGACAGAGTGAACTGAAACAGTTTCATATATAGGGGGTGATGTACAGCTGTAGACTGAACCATTGCATGTGAAGCGGTTTGTGGGGTCTGATTGTGGATAAGTGTCTGTGGTTTCCATACTTTGAGCATGACAGCTAGATGATAAATATCAGTGAATGCAACTTTTTTTTTTTCTGTTCCTGGCACTATCTCTGTGATTTAGGAAAAAGTGAATATAATTAGATAGATCAAAAGATATATAGAGGGGAGAAGAACACTTCCCAGGTATTCCCTGCATGTCACAGAAGATAACTAGAGGGGGCAGGAGTGGGGGCTGAAAACCCCCCACTTATATTTTTTATTCATAAAAGCTGGAACATAAGAAGGACCCAAGAAGGGAGTGCTCCTTATCCTCAAAAGATCAGGCTGGGGTGTTTGAATGTGAGTAGATGTAACCAGGTTTAGAAGGGAGAGATAGGTAGTTTGAGGAGAGGAACCAGGATGCTTTAGCTTTAAGCAACACAAAGCTAAAGGGTAAGAGGGAAGATTGGTTTGGGAATGTCTTTAGGGTAAAGTTAGCATTTAAGGGTGAGGCATAAAAGCTAAGAAGCAGCACTGGAGCTCATCAATTATGGAGACTCTTTTGTCATGGCCACCACCTTTAGGGAGTTTCCAAAGGGAATGGGCATGAGAAATAGATATATAGAAGAATAGCACTGCTTCTGAAGGAGTTGTGGGAATGTGCGTGAGAGTGTAGTGAAGTGAGCCCCAAACTGATGTGAGTTAAAATGAAAGTGAATTACAAGGAATGGGGTGATTGTTAGTGTTTGTGCATTTGGAAATGAGAAGACTAAGGAAGAGAAGCATGTGCTTTGAGAAGAGCTGAGTGAGTGTTTCAGGAGTTTCGATGCAAGGAAGGGATTATTTGTGATGGAGGATTTGAATGCAAGAGTGGGTAATGTGGCAGTTAAGGTTATAACTGGGGGCCATTGAGTACCTAGTGTTGTGAATGAGAATGTTGAACAGCTTGTGGAGTTGTATGCTGAAAAAGAACTGGTGATTAGGAATACCTGGTTTAAAAAGAGGTACATACATGGATGAGTTGGAAAGATGGTAAGGGAGCATTATTGAATTATATACTAATTGACAGGAAGGCAAGGGATAGGCTCTTAGATATGAATGTGCAGAGAGAAGCAGCTGGTGGGATGTCTGACCATTACTCGCTAGAGGCAAAGTTGAAGGTTTGTAAAGGCTTTAGGAAAAGAGGAAATGATATGGATAAGAAGAGGATTGTGGAAATAAGTGAGTTTTAAAGATCAGCTTATAAGACAAGACACAAGAATAGATTGAGTGTAAAATAGCAAAATTTGAGAGTAAAGAAGGCTCGGGGAATGGTTAAGGAATGGGAGATATTTAGGGATGTAGTCCCTATTTTGTTGTATGGATCCTAGTCATACGCTATAGGTGAGAATGTATAGTAAATGCAGTGTTTGAGGACAATATGTGATGTGAGGAGAGTTGATTGAGTAAGAAATGACTGGGTAATGGAGAGGTGTGGTGATAAGAGGAGTATGGTTGAGAAAGCTGAAATGGGTGTGTTGAAATGGTTTGGACATACGGAGAGTATGAGTGAAGGGAGTTTGACAGAGAGGATATATGCTCCAGAAGTGGAGGGAACAAGGAGAAGGGGGGAGACTGAATTGGAAATGGAAGGATGGAGTGAATTAAGTTTTGGGTGATCAGGGCCGAATATGCAGGAGGGTGAAAGGTGTGCAGAGGATAGAGTGAATTATAGTGATCTTTTATATAGTGGGTGACATTCTGCTAATGAACTGAACCAGGGCTTAAGAAGCACCCAGGGAAAACCACAGAGAGGTTTTGTAGGGAGGGGGCTATATTTTTATAACAGCTAGATAATGGATATAAGCAAGTGAGGTATTTTCTTCATCTGTTCTTAGTGTAACCTTGCTACTGCAGGAAATAGTGTATTGGGAAATAGACATGTATTTCCTTTGCCTCCAATTGATATATAATATTGCATGCACCTAACTCTTTACAATATGAAAATCATTAGAAATATTTTTGATTGTGACATATTGCATTAAGAAACTAGTAGATCAGATTATAATACTTGATATTCATGAAACAGATGAAGACTCAGAATGGGAGCATTCAAGTGAATGGACAGCTGGCCCTGGTGACCCAGCAGGCATGGATCTTCAATGACACCTTTCAGGAGAATATCCTAGTAGGACAGGAGTATGATGAAGAAAAGTACAAAAATGTTCTTTATGTTTGCTGTCTAGAATCTGATGTTAATCTTCTAGCCAATGGAGAGATGACAGAAATTGGAGAAAGAGGTATTAATCTCAGGTAATATCTTATTTTGTATTTTATCTTTTCTCTCATTTTAGTAATTTTACACTGTTCTAGATATGAACACGCATACTTGATTGTACAGTAGGACTTACAGAATATCATCTCACTTTATGTAATAAATATTTCAGTGATAAGACTCTCAGAACAAACTGAAGTTAAAGACAAAATAGGGGTATTAAGGGAATTAAAGAATATTCTATGCACTTGTGGCTGTCACATTGATAAGTAATTTAATTTTGACTGAGCCACTGGAAATTAGGATTAATCATATATACAGATCTGATTCTCTCAGCAGATAACCTAGGCAGGTTGATATGAGGAAGAATTGGAACAGAGAAGCAATGAAGCATGGAGACTTAATCTTTTGATTTCTGAACCAGAAAATGTAGGTGGGTTTGAAGGACTGATTGTAATAAAAGAATTCAGAAAAGAAATTTTGATTTTACAAAGACAGAAGGATTTTAGCCACCCACTCAAGCCCCTTTTAGTCACCTTTTATGACATGCAGAGAACACATGTGAATTATTGTTTCTCCCCTATCCCCTAAGATAGTTGGAACATAACAAAAGAAAGAGCAAAGCATGAAGTGCTTATTTTCTGTGATAGCTCAGACTGGGGTGTCTGAATGTACATGGATGTGACCAGGATGAGAAGTGAGAGGTAGATATAATGTTTAAGGATGTTTTAGCTCCAAATGGAGGAACTAAGGGGAAAGAATGGCTTGGGAATGTCTTAGGGGTAAAGTCAGGTGAGATGAGGGCAAGAGCTGAGGGAGGAGTAGCACTTTTGCTGATGGGGGAATTGTGGGAATGTGTGAAAGAGTATAAGGATGCGAGCCTTAGACTAATGTGGGTAAAAATGAAGTGGATTATGAGAGAGGGGTGATAATTAGTGCTTATGCTTCTGACAATGACATCAGTGAGGCAGAGAGGCAAATGTTTTGGTAGGAGCTGTGTGAATATGTCAGCAGTTTTGATGCAAGGGTTACAGTATTAGTATTGGGTGTTAATTTGAAGGCAAGAGTGGGTAATATGGTAGTTCAGGGTATCACTGTGGTCATGGATTAATACCCAGCATTGTGAATGAAATAGTGAACAGCTTATTGGGTTGTGTGCTGAAAAAGGACTAGTGATTGGAAATCCTGGTTTAAAAATTAAAAAAGAGGGATATATGCAATTACATGCGTATGAGTAGGATAAATGGTAACTGGGTATTATTGGATTATGCACTTACTGATAGATATGCAAAACAAAGACTTTTGGATGTGAATGTGGAGTTGAGGGTCAAAGTTTTGTTGAGAATTTCGGAAAAAGGAAATGATATGGTGTGGGAAGAGGAAAGGGGCATGTCCATGTATGATTAAATATTCACCTATTTTATTAAACTCCTTACTGTAGTACTGATTACACATTAAGTTTACCTCCATGCTTTTTGTTATCTTCATTATTACCTTTTACAGTGGTGGTCAAAAGCAGAGAGTAAATTTGGGTCGTGCAGTATACAGTAACAGAGACATATACTTATTGGATGACCCTCTCAGTGCTGTTGATGCTAAAGTTGCTAAACACATCTTCAACAACTGCATAAAGGGAACACTTGCTGGCAAGACGGTCATTCTGGTTACTCATGCTACTCATGTAAGTATCCTACAGTTTTACTCCTTCCTTTTTACAGAATAATTTTTTCACATGTGGAAGGTAAAAAGAATTCTAGGTTCATCCTGAAGAATACAGTAGCGATTACATCATCTCCTGGAGGCATTTATTGTCATAACTTTTACCTTTTGATGTATAGCAGGAACATAACCTTCAGCAGGATATAGCCAAACCTATTTGATCTTGCATCACTATTTACTAGTTTACTTGTCAGCTTATAGGCTTCTTTATAATTTGGAATACACTGCAAACCTAGCAACCTTGGGGGATGAACAGTTGCCAAAAAAAATTTGAGTACGTTACAAAGGATCATTTGCAGGGGAGCATGACTGTAAAATCAAGAAATATTACATTGCCTATTCCATGGGTATGGATAAATGAGGGGTCTGCCAGGGAATGCAGACAATAGATTAGGATAGCAGTCTGCCCAGTATTTAAAGAATAGTAAACAAAGAAAGAAATAAGGGCAAGGATCTTAAAGATTATTCTGGGGCTGGAAGAGACAAGCCACAAAGCAAAGGTGAATATAGCAGAACTAAGGCCTGGGGATTCTGAAACAAATAAGCAGTGTAACATACACAACAAGCCATATAGAAAGGGGGTCACTATGCCCATTCACTGAGGTTGGTACAGGTTTGGTCCTGAAAAATGTGGTTCATTGCGGCTGATACATATATGGTTTCCTCATTCAAAACTCCAGGGCAGGAGTTTGGCAGACAAATATTGGTGATAGAAGACCTTACTGGCATTATTTATTATATTGCCATAAGACATGGTCATTTTTTCAAAACTGTATGGGTCAGTGTGCTTGATCATGGCAGCAGGGGCAGTACAACAAAAACAGGCTGCCACCATGCCATCCCAACCCCACTATATATCCTTATGTTCATGCTGGATATGACAGATCAACTGAGTGAATTAGTGAGAGAAGACATGTTCATTTAGTGAAGATGAGAAGTGTAGAGACTTTGAGGGTGTCATTGACAGTGGACATGATCCACACACACTGCTACCAAAATGAACAAGATGTATGAGTGGTGGGGATGTAGCAGACAGCTGTATATGGGGCTGGCATGTTATGTCATTTATACAAAATGACTTTGTGTTTGATTCCTTAAATTCAGGAAGAGAAAATGTTTGTTCAAAGTAATTTAACTTTTTTGTAGAGCTTATTGGTGCAGATATGATGGAAAAAGTTAAGGAAGAGACAAATAGATATTATCAGTATCTCAGGGAAACATTTCCTCCATTTTTACTTCACTGTGGACTGTCTAATTGGACTAACACAACCATGGATGAGACATATCTTTTCATCTGTGTGATGATTCTTATATCACTTGTAATAAGAAATAGAACAAATGACTGTTGAT